>JANEYF010003635.1:0-239410 GCA_029963845.1 Rhamnusium bicolor
ATGGTCCTAGTAACTAAGTTAATCATATTTTTATACATTTATTTCAACCTATAATATTTACAAGTTATTCAATATTTGAAGGATGTTTTTGCTTGAGTTGACTTCTTAATACTTGCTGCTTCCGATTTAAACACCAACACAATCGATAATGCTGGTTCTGGTTCTGAAATAGATGGCCGGTATGCTCACAAAGATAGTCTATTTTGTTTCGGCATTCACTGCAAATATTGTTCCAACGATTTTGTCCAACTTCTTCACAAGTTAAACATCTTTGCCGCATAGTAATTTCATTATTTTTACATTTATTACAGACGTCTCTGCTAATACCGAAGTTCGTAAGTTTATATATCCCCACACTTTGTACAATTTAAACCTTCGCCACTAACACACATTTTATTTCTTGGTTTAAGAATATCTACTGGATTCAGTTTTTTACATCCACTACACAGACCAGTGAAGCAATTAAATTCCTCCTTATGCCAAGCCCTCCAACAGTTATGACATACCATAGCATTATCTCTCCTAAATGGAAACACCGCAATTTTCACTTTTTTGTCCCACGTTTCTGTAAACGGCATCGTTAACATCTTGCTACAGTACTGATTATAAAATCTTACTAGAATGATGCACTTAAGAAGACTTCAGCATATGTTGCTCAACCGGATAAACCTGCCTCTAAACTTACGAGAACTTGTTTTATACTTAAAACAGGTGTGTTCCATAGTGAACTGGTTAAACTGGTTGTTGAAAACCGGTTTAAAGAGCAATAACCCAAAGCCGGCTCTAAACTACAATAATTAAAAAAACTTGTTCTCCGTTTAAAATAGGTAGTTTCATATTGAACTGGTTTTACTGGTTGTTGAAAACCGGTTTAAATACCAATAACCTATTATATGTAGACAAGTTATTTTGTCAAATCATCTATAAATAGTCGTTTCCGATCTCCTTATAATTAGTTGCTTAAAGACTATACGTGTGAAACGTGTAAAAAACTTGAAATGAACTGTCAAGCGTGTAGTAAACCGTTCTCATCAAAATATCACCTGGCACGTCATCTTCGAGAAAGTTGTCCATATCGAAACGGTGAACTTCAACCACTAAAAAAATTTAAAATTGAACGATCACAAACCGATGCACATCTACCGAGTACTTCAAATATAACAGTTCCTATTGATAGAAATCTACCAAGTACTTCAAATTTAACAGTTCCTATTGATAGAAACCTACCAAGTACTTCAAATTCTACGTTAATTGAATGCCCTATATGCAGTGAATGTATACCAAAACGCAGTTTCGTGGGTCATATGAGGCGTAATTCACATAAAGCAGTGACAACTGCATTGGATGAGGGTGTTGAACAACTTCATAACCCATTGAAGTTTAGAATAGCTAGCTATCGTTTCTCAAGTAAACATCATCATATTTCGCGGAAATTCAGAATAAAGTTTTTGCAGTTGTTTCGGAACTTATTAGAAAGTGGGGTGGTTTAAAAGTGAACTTTGAACTATTTTCCATGTATGTCATTCCTAAGAAAGACATGTTTGATCTCAAGTCATTCAATACAGAAAATCAAATTATAACAGTTTCCTCTGATTTATCAAAAATGTATGATGAATTTATGAAAGTGATAATAGCAAAGGCATCTGATCTCCAAGAACGAGACAGGCTGGTCTCTACAACAAATAATGTTTCTTGAAATTAATCTCAACAAATACAATCCGCTAAGCGCTTCTTCATACATCAAACTACCTAGACAACTTGAACTTAAAAAAGCTGTTGTGAATATACTTAATCAAGATAATAAATGTTTCGCATGGGCCGTGAATGCTGCTTTGTTTCCTGCAACCACAAATCCGAACAGAACGTCTTCTTATCCACATTATTCAACTGTACTGAATTTTACAGGTATTGAGTTTCCTGTTAAACTAAAAGATATTCCCAAATTTGAAACTCTAAATAATATTTCAGTTAATGTATTTGGTATTAGCAATCAATTTAAAAACGGTAAGACGGTTTGTGAAATTGTAGGACCATATTATTTTACAGAATCTAGAAAAAGTACACATGTAAATCTCTTGCTCATTACAGATAATTATGGGAATAATCATTATTGCTATATTAAAAATTTATCCAGGTTAACATCTAGTCAAAAATCTAAGCACAATGGTCAAACATATATTTGTAATGGTTGCCTACAATTCTTTCGAACTTCAGAACAGTTGAAATTACATGAGGAACATGATTGCAATTTCATATGTACGAAATTACCGACAACTGATATTAAAGTGAACAAATTTGGGGAAACGCTTCCCGAAAATTTACTCAAATTCGTCAATTTCGAAAAACAGCTTACGGTTCCTTTTGTCATATATGCAGATTTTGAAAGTATTTTAAAACCAATTCAACACGCTCAACCAACAAATGAATCATCGTTCACTTTAAAAACTTACGAACATGAGCCATATTCATTTTCTTTTTACGTGAAACGTAGTTTCGACGACACATTGTCGGAATTTGTGCATTATCGTGGTTTAAATGTTGCTGAGATCTTTATGGAAAAACTTGAAGAAGTTGCAATTAAACTGTATAATAAATATTTAAAAAATATCAAACCCATGCAACAGCTTTCTACGTTTGAACAGGAAAATTTTAATAATAGTTGCTCTTGCCATATCTGCGATAAACCATTTAGCGATAATAGCCTTAAAGTTCGTGACCACTGTCACTTGACTGGAATATATCGCGGTGCTGCTCACGCGAATTGTAACTTAAATTATAAATTACCGAAATTTATCCCGGTATTTTTCGATAATCTTACAAATTATGGCTGTCATCTTTTTATAAAAAAAATTGGCCTTAAGCCATGAAAAAAATTGATGTTCTCGCTCAAAACAAAGAAAAATATATAACATTTTCAAAATTTATTTTAGTTCAGAAGAATGATGGTAGAGAAAAAGATGTTTTCATAAAATTGAGATTTTTAGATACTTCTCGCTTTTTACCTACCTCTCTAGATAAATTAAGTCAAACACTAGAATCTCAACAATGCTCAGAAATAAAAAAGTATTTTTGAAGATCAGCATAAGTTTAATTTAATACGTCGTAAGGGTATTTTTCCTTATTCATACGTTGATTCTATGACAAAGCTTGAAGAAACTAAGTTGCCTTCTAAGGACAATTTTTTTGATATTTTACGGGGTGATAGTATTTCCGACGAGGAATATAGTCGAGCGAATGATGTATGGCGCACCTTTCAGTGTCAAACTCTGGGTGAATATTCTGATATTTATCTACATTCGGATGTATTGTTATTAGCGGATATTTTCGAAAATTTCCGTAAAGTTTCTCTGAATAATTATAAGTTAGATCCGGCTCAATATATAACGGCACCCTCGTTAAGCTGGGATGCGATGTTGCGTAAAACCGGTGTTACGCTAGAACTTCTTACAGATATTGACATGCTCCACTTTTTCAGAAAGGGTATTCGTGGCGGTGTGAGTCAGTGCAGTAATAGAAAAGCTATTGCCAATAATACGTTTGTCGGCAATTATGATGCTTCAAAGCCAAATTCCTTTATAATTTATTTAGACGCTACAAACCATTATGGCTGGGCAATGTCTCAGAACCTCCCAATGGGTAAATTTAGATGGCTTAACAATAATGAAATTTCAAATTTCAATCCGCTACTAATAGACGATGATTTTGCTAAAGGTTATGTATTAGAAGTTGATATTGAATACCCTGAAAGCTTACACAATGCTCACAATGATTTGCCATTTTGTCCAGAGAACTTTACACCTCCAAATAGCAAAAATTCTAAGCTTCTTCTAAGTCTACACAACAAATATAATTATATAATTCATTATAGGAACTTAAAGCAGTGTATAGAACACGGCTTAAAAATTAACAGAATTCATAAAATTTTGGAATTTTCAGTCGCCGTGGTTGAAATCTTATATTGACTTAAACACATTATTAAGAAACTCATCAAAAACAGCATTTGAAAGGGACTTATTTAAATATTTTATAAACTCCATATTTGGTAAAACCATGGAGAACGTAGATAAGCGCGTTGACATAAAACTTCTATCCCATTGGGAAAACATTCGTGGTAGTAGAGGAGTCGAAGGATTTATAAGTATGCCACATTTCAAGTCGGCTTCAGTTTTTTCTGAAAATTTAGTGGCTGTTCACATGGCTCATCTGAAAATTTATTATGATAAACCATTATACGTAGGTTTTTCAATTCTAGATATCTCAAAAACAGTCATATATGATTTCTTTTATAACTTCATTAAAAATACGGTGAAAATGCATCTGTCTGTTACACTGATACAGATTCACTTATTTTAGAAATTCAAACGGATAATATCTATGACGACATCAAAACAAATATTGACCGGTTTGATACATCTAATTATGCAGAAAAGAATACTCACGGTGTACCTAAAAATCAATCGATTATCGGCAAAATGAAAAATGAATATGCTGGCACTCCCATAAAAAGTTTCTACGGTACTGGAGCTAAAGCATACTGTGTTGAATTTAATGAAGGTGAAACAAAAAAAGCTAAGGGAATATCAAAAAATGTTATTAACAAAGATCTGCATATTGCGGATTATAAACATATTGTTGAAAAAGGTGGATCAGTATACCGTAAAATGTATGTATTCAGATCTTACTTACACACTATGTATACGGAATTAAAAAACAAGGTAGCTTTATCTTCACGCGACGATAAACGTATGTTGTTCCTGGCCTAACTAAAACATTGGCTTGGGGTCATAAAAAAATTCTTTCAAAATCTGAGACAAAAGAAGGTGATTTGGATGAATTAATAAGACTAGCAAAAGAACTCATAGAACCTGCTGATGATGTTGACGAAATTAATGAGTTTTATATAAATTATTTTAATTTAAGTAATTTACCTTAATTACTTTTGTTACGTGACATAATGTAATAATTGTTAAATAAATAATAAACTTCTTATAATTGGTTTTATTTCATTGCCCCCTTCCTTAAAAATCCGGAAATACCGGTTTTGTACTGGTTTATTGGTGGGGCATTGCTTATAATACCGAACTCTTTACTTAGTTTATTCAGTCTACAGTAACATTGACTAATTGAAATAGTATCATCATGTGGATGTGTTACGTACAAGAAGTTGAAATCACTGACTTACAGAGTGGCGTAAAGCATCTCGTGCAGAAATTTCATAATCTTCAATTTGATGCTGAGCATGAAGCTATTTATGGTTTGGGAAGATTCTATTCAGCAGAACAGTGCACTGAACTTAGTGAAAAATACGATAAAGGTGCTGAAATCTGTGAACAATTTCTGGAGAAAACAATATGTGAAAGTTGTCTCGTAAATGGACTAATTGCAATAGAGTTAGGTGATTTTCTTCATCGCATTAAAGAATATTTGTCTCCTGAACAGCTTTATAAATTGAACGATGGTGAGGAAGATGACGAGGAAGATGATGAGGATGCTGATAGTAATGAAGATAAAATATAGAAAATGTTAAGTCTACATAATTTTTATTTTTGATTAATAAAATTTCTGTGGCTATTAAACAGGTATTTTTATTCCACTCCAACTATATTTTCCTATTCCCAAATTTATCACGGGTTTTACAAAATTGGTTACTTTTATTATTTATATCAGTTACTGATCTTTATCTGTTCGAAGATTTTAAGTAATGTAAATGTGGTGTATTTAAATTTTAGTAGACTGTATGGATTTCAAGATAAAGTATAAAATGACTTACCCTTAACGGCAGTTTTAATCATTAGTATGTGTCTCACTCGTGTAGTGGGAAAAAGGTATGGGAAGGAAATTTGGAACAAGCTAAATGAGCGAACACACTTCAATTTTTAGAATGCACAATATTTTTCTTCTAAACACTATTTAATTGCGGATGAATTTATGCGTTTTGAAACCGTCGGTTTTACTCACAATTATACGAATCTGCTTTCCTTTTCTGTCCGTCTCTCGGCTGAAAAAAAAGGACGAGTTTTTTGCGGCAAAAACACTCGAATAAAAAGAATAATCGCTATACAGAGTGTTTTAATATAAACGGCCAAAACATCCTGCCCCCCCCCAAGATTGAATGCGAATTCAATATGCGAACAAAAAAAAAATCAGGTAGAATTTTATCAACAATATGATACCTAAGTAACCAACAAATTTAACCACTTAACAAAGAAAATAAATAAAAACTCTAAATATATTTAAAAAGGAAAAAAAATTGTAGGCAAAACTATTATACTTGTCAAACAAAATACAAGTATTATGCCTGATTAGGAAGTGGACATAGTTTAGCCACTGGTCTAGTGTAAGAACTATTTTTTGTTCTTACCAGGGCCACTCTAGAGATGCCATCTTTACCAGGATATAATTTTTCAATGATCGCTAATGGCCATTGTAGTGGTGGAATGTTATTTTGTATAATTACCACGATCATACCTATTTGAGCTGGATTCGTCGGGGTATTCCACTTTTGTCTGGCTTGGAGTGTGGAAAGGTATTCAATATGCCAACGTTTCCAATAATGTTGTACCACTGAATCTAACAATTTATAGCGATTTAAACGATTAGGGGATTCTGTTAACAAATCTTCTGCTGGAAGCGAATTTAGCGGGGATCCATATAAGAAATGTGACGGCGTCAGTGCTACTGGATCCTTTGGATCAGAACTCAAAGCACACAGGGGTCTGGAATTAAGTAATGCCTCAATTTGAGTAAGTATAGTACTAAATTCTTCGTAATTTAAAATTTGGTTTCCAATTACACGAGATAGGTGTGATTTAACGCTTTTTATGTTTGCCTCCCAAATTCCGCCGAAATGAGGGGCCGAGGGAGGATTGAACTTCCAATCGATTTTATTATTATTAAGTTCTTGAGATAGGGCATCTGCATATTGTTTTGACTGCGTTAATTGGTAAATTTCGTCAAGTTGGGCTTTTCCTCCCAAAAAATTAGTACCTTGATCAGAAAACAAAGTGGTACAATTTCCGCGACGTGATATAAATCTTTTGAAAGCCGCAAGAAATGAATCTGTGGATAAATTACTTGCAAGTTCTAAGTGAACTGCCTTGGTAGCAAGGCAAATGAATAGACAGACATATGCCTTTTGGCTTTTAATACCGCGATTTCGACCTAATGTTATATAGAAAGCCCCTGTAAAATCTACACCAGTCGATAAAAATGCCTTTGCTTGATTTACTCTTTCGGAAGGTAAATCCGACATTATAGGGTAATTAGGTTTAGGATTTAATCTAAAACAATGATTGCATTTCCAAATACGCTGTCGAATAATACCCCGAGCTGCTATAATCCAATAATTTTGTTGTAATAATGATTGTAACAAATGGGTACCAGTATGGCAATATTTTTTATGGTTATAATCAATCAACAAATTAACAAAGGGGTCTGATTTAGGTAAAAGAATCGGATGTTTATGTTCAAAGGCAACATTTGCATTCGACAATCTTCCACCTACTCGAATTACATGATCTTTGATGAACGGATTTAATTTACGTAGGAAATTTGCTTTTAACGGTTTGTTTTCTGAAAGAAGCTTGTACTCTGAATGAAAATGACGTTGTTGTACAGCTCGAATTAATGTATATTCAGCTTGATCAAGGTCAAATTTACGTATTGTATTATTGCGAGGTAAAATTTTTAGGAATTTTAATACATATATGGTAGAATGAAGAAGCTTGGTCCAAGAGGAAAAATATTCTATCAAAATATATAACGGGGAAATGGTCGGTTTAACTACAAGATAAACTAAATTCTCTTCTTCCGGAATAGTAAATTCATTATTACTGAATGACTTAATAGGCCACTGGGAGGGATTTAACAACAACCATTGGGGACCAGAAAACCAACAGGGATGATTTATCAATGAAGCTGGGGAGAGACCTCTAGAAGCACAATCAGAAACATTCTGTTTACCGACTACAAAATACCAGTGGGAACAAGGCAAGCAGGTTTGTATTTTAGCGACTCTATTTGAAATAAAAGGTTTCCACTTTATTGGAGATGAATGGATCCAATTCAGTGTAATCATAGAATCAGACAGAGCGAATATTTGATCAATATTTTTTCGAGGGGAATAGGTATCTCTAGTATGCGATATCAACTTGGACAATTGTACTGCTGCACAAAGTTCTAGACGAGGTAGAGTGACTTTGGACATTGGAGCAACTTTAGACTGCGCACATAGGAAGTTTACACTGACATGACCTGTAATATCAGTGGATCGAATATAAATGACAGCAGCATACGCGCTAGAACTAGCATCAGCAAATCCGACAATATCTACAGTGGAATTTTCGAAAACTAACAAATGACGGGGAATTTGTAAACTATTCAATAGTGTAAGTTCTTCTTGAAATTTCATCCATAAATGAAACATTTCTTTGGGGGCTTCTTTATCCCAGTCAAATTTTAATTTCCATAATTTTTTTATCAACAATTTTATAAAGAGAGAAATGGGTGCCAAGAAACCTAAAGGGTCAAAAATACGTGCTACTAATGATAACATATTTCTTTTAGTGCAAGGCGATATGGAGACGGAAATTTTAAAGCTAAAATTATCAGAAGACGGGTTCCATTCTAAACCTAAAACCTTTAAACTTTCTTTGTCAAATGCAATGGGCGTATTTAATTGTAAGAAATCAGGAATTTGGGATAATAGCTCATTTGAATTTGACATCCATTTTACCATTTGAAATCCACCATTTTCAAATAGCTTCACTAATTGGGTATGAATGGTAACAGCATTTTTTATATCGGGTAAACTACAAATTAAGTCGTCCATATATAAGTCTCGATGAACAGAAGTCACGGCCTGAGGGTATCGCGAAGATTCATCTTCAGCCAATTGCTTTATGGTACGTAAACTTAAATATGGTGAAGACCTTACACCAAAGGTGACAGTATTTAATTGATAAATTGAAATAGGATCACTGGTATTAAACCTCCACAAGATTCTTTGATATTGTCGATGTGCTTTGACAATATTAATCTGACGATACATTTGCTTAACGTCAGAAACCATTGCTATGGGAAATAATCGAAAGTTTAGCAATATTGTAACTACATTATTCTGTAGCTTCGGTCCTGTGTACAAAACATCATTTAAAGAAATACCAGAATCGGTTTTCATGCTAGCATCAAACACTATTCTACAGGGTGTGGAAATACTTTGTTTGAAAATACAATGGTGAGGAATATAGTAGCAAGAGGACACATTAATTTCCGACTTTGCCACTAAAGACATGTGGCCTTGATCTAGATAATCTTGGATAATAGAACAATAAGTATTTCGAAGCTCCACATTTTTTTCTAATCGTTTTTCTAAAGAAAATAACCGAGTCTGAGATAAAGCAAATGAATCTCCTAAATGAGTCGGATCGGCTTTAAAAGGAAGGGCTACTTCATATCTCCCAAATGAATTTCGACTAACATTTTCGACAAAATAATTTTCACAAATGGAATCTTCAGATGTAGGAACCGGTGGGGTAAAGTCCTCTAGTTCCCACATTTTCTCAACTAGGGATTCTAAGTTTAAAAAAGAACAATATGTCTGTTCGGAGAAATTTACTCGAAGAGGGGGGCGGGGCCTAAAATTATGTATCCGAGTGTGGTTTGAATAGCAGTTGGTGTACCATCAGCTCCAGTTACTCTATGCGAACCTATAATTTGTGTGAATAACGAAGCTCCTAAAATGCCATCAATCGCCCCTGGACTATGGAAAGTAGGGTCGGCCAGCGGCAAGCCATTCAAATGTTTTAATAAATTGATATTTATGGGTACTTCTGGCAGGGAATTAGTGATTTTGTCGACTAACAAAACTTCAATTGGATATTTAACATTTGAGTCAAAATTAGATTGAATTATAAGATTAGCTCGACCTTTGAGCGGTTTTATTGTATCACCTATTCCTACAATATTCAGGGATATTTTATCGTATGGCAAACTTAACTTTTTACAGCAGTCAAATGTCAAGATATTAGACATCGACCCGCTGTCAATTAAAAATCTAAGATTTCGTTTTTTATTCCATTTATCCAAAACTTTGACAATTGCAGTACTCAATAATACTACTTGGGGTTTATTGTCCTCCTTATTATTTATTTTAGTACACAAAGTATGAATTACGTCATTTTGACTGGTAGATGGGACACTATATTCTGGATTATTATTATTAGTTGGATTACTATTAATTGTCGTTCTTATGTCCATGTTGTGGTTAATTTGATCATTTCTATGTAACAGAGTATGATGTTTGGCTTTGCACTTAATACAACTAAATTTAGAAGGGCATAAAGACACTTTGTGTTTATTTGAAAAACAGTTGATACACAAATGGTTCTCTTTGACTAATTTAAACTTTTCTAGGTGAGGGATATCTTTAAAAAATTTGCAATCTTTTAATAAATGAGCATCTTTATGACAAGCAAGGCATTTGCGACTACTATCATTGGTTAGAAATGTTTTGAAATTAGTATTTCTTAAGTTATTACTACTATTTAGGTTATGTTGAACTGGCCGAAGTTTATCATGTTTCACTATTACCTTACTCTGTTGTCGTATAAATTTAATTAACTCCTCATAATTAGGCAAATTTTCATCAGAACGTACTAACTCAAAATAATTGACAATTTCTTGAGGTAACTTTAACATAGCAATATGGGTTAAAATATGATCATCTAAATTTTCTAACCGTAGTCGTTTTAGGGCCATAACATTTGTATCAAATTTTTCAAGAAAAGTTTGTAAGCTACCAGGGTTATTATTGTTTAAACTACGAAAATTTAGCAATCGGTCCAAATACAAATTTAATAAAAATTTCTTATCGTGGTACGTGTCCTGCAAAAGTTTCCAAATGATCTCATAATTATCTGGAATCGCTTCAATAGCATTACATGTTTTTAGAGCTTTACCCTCTAAACTACCTAACAGAAAATGCAATTTTTCAGCATCAGAATACTCGGATTTAACATGAACTAAGTGTTTAAAATTTTCACAAAACAGAGGCCATAACGTTAAATCTTCACCACTAAACTTTACTAACTGAATATTAGGCATTTTTAGTTTTGGTGTACCTGAACTATTATTATTACTAAGAATACGTGGAGGAATTGGGTTAATAAATTGCTTAGCGAAATATTCAATATGATCGCATAAATCTTCAAAAGCATCAAGAATTCCATAATTAGGGGGGGTCATCGGGATATAATTCTTGTTTAACTTCAACAATTTGTTGAACAATTTCTCGATAATCTAACATTGTTTTGGATAAGGTTATATAACGAATGTTAAAATCTTCTAATTTGGTTACATTTTGGCTATCGTTTTTTAAAGACTGTCCAACATCAAAACAACGCTGAACTCGTCTAAAAAGATTTTCACGTTTAGCAGTTAACCTCTCTAAGTTTAATTCGTGAGTTGGTTTTGGCATATTGAACTTAATTTTATATAATTGGCCAACAAAAATAGAATACCTATTTAAATATATAAATTAAACCAGCAAAAAAAGTATAAGTAAATAATAAATAATAAATTATGGTAAATAATACTGAGTTTAATTCATAAATAATTTAGATAGCGCATCAAGTTATTTGAAAATTAATTTATTTTATTTTCAATTTCCAATTACACATAAAAATAAATGGTTAAATTAATTTTCCTAGCAAATAATTTAATTAAAACGTGTAAACTCTCTAGAGTATCAAACTGTGATATTTTCAAAAAAAGAAATGAAATAGTTATAAATCAAAGTATATTTGTTAATAATATGAGATAAGAGGGCAGAGCAGGATGCTAAATTTGTATGAAATAAAACTGATGTCTTTAAAACCACCGTTTTCTGTGCTATAAAACATCAAGTTTTTTTTTTTAAACAAAAAATTTAAAACTAGGTTTCAATTCTCTTAACTATAACGAAATTAAGAAATTATAGTTAAGTTTATAATACACTATTCACAAATGAATTAATGAATAAATATTGGATTTGGAAAATCTAAATTTACGACAACTTTATTCCGTTTCAACGCATAAATATGGTAGGTAACTAGGCTATTATCAATTTTCCGAGTGAAAACTGACCCGAAATAAAATCAGCCATTAAATAGATGCAAAAGAAAAAAAATAAGTCCAATCCGGCTCGTATGGAACCAACAATGTGGTGTATTTAAATTTTAGTAGACTGTATGGATTTCAAGATAAAGTATAAAATGACTTACCCTTAACGGCAGTTTTAATCATTAGTATGTGTCTCACTCGTGTAGTGGGAAAAAGGTATGGGAAGGAAATTTGGAACAAGCTAAATGAGCGAACACACTTCAATTTTTAGAATGCACAATATTTTTCTTCTAAACACTATTTAATTGCGGATGAATTTATGCGTTTTGAAACCGTCGGTTTTACTCACAATTATACGAATCTGCTTTCCTTTTCTGTCCGTCTCTCGGCTGAAAAAAAAAGGACGAGTTTTTTTGCGGCAAAAACACTCGAATAAAAAGAATAATCGCTATACAGAGTGTTTTAATATAAACGGCCAAAACAGTAAAGTTTAATAATAATTTGGTAACATAGAATATAATAAAAACTGATTCTTATTTATTTGTTTTATTCATTATACATTCATAACATTCATATTTATAAACAAATCTATTTTTGGTCATGCCCCACTTATCCTCAGGGTTGTGCACCAAACAGGGTAGTTTTAACTGAAGACTTGCATTCGCTTTATATTTTTCAGGCAACGCATACCATCTTCGTAATAAATGTTCACCTTCAACATTGTTCATTAATTAAAACAATGGAAAATATTTAATTTCTTCATCGGTGAAATCATGGAATGCATTGTGTCCATATAGATGCCTCTCAATTACTTTTTCTACTTTTGCATTCTTCTGTGGAATTTTATTTATAATGCAATTGTAACATTTAATCTTGAAAGGTAGGGGGGCAATCTGGAACATCGTCTTCTGTCGGCCAGTGATCAAAGCAGCGAAACGACTTCTCAGTAATTACGGTATCCGCTTGATACTCTTTCGGGAGTTTATCATATATAGTAGATATTTCTTCACAATCAAAATTTCTCAAATAGTCCAGCGAGAAATTTCCCAATGCTTCTGTATTAAAAGTTCGAATTGGAAGCGAAAAAAAACTGTTTTGTATACATTTGTTTGTCTCGTTCTGTTGTTCTGCTTATGGTAAAAAAACATTCTGAAAATATTTTTTTAATACTACACATCATGGTATTTAAGCTGTAGTGAGTGACTAAATTGGCACACCTATACTTATAAACCCCTATAACCGGTTATTGATACCCTAGTTGGCCTTGACCGGTCATTGACTTTGGTGGGGAAATAGTAGTTTGACAAGTGGGGGTGATACAGAACTCTCCATTGTGGTGGTGGTAAAAGTGGTGGGGGTAAAAGTGGTGGGGTAAAAGTGGTGGGGTAAAAGGGTGGGGGTAAAAGTGGTGGGGTAAAATGGTGGGGGTAAAAGGGTGGGGGGTTGATACAGAACTCTCATTTCCCCCTACTCTGTACTGTTGGAAATAATTTCAAACTAGCGCAGTTTTGGAAAAAAATAAAAAAAGGAAAAAAAATTGTTACCCTCGCTTTTTGAAATAATCAATTTTATCACTGTACAACATTGTACTAGTTACATTGAATACCGTACTGTTAGGAATAATTTCCTAACTAGCACAATTTTCGAAAACAAAAAGGTGGAAAAAATAAAAAAAATCCTTCTTTTTTGAAAAATTTAATTTTTATATTTGTACCACATTATTATAGTTAACATTGCATCGTTGGTAACAATTTCTTACCTCTAGCAATCGTAAACTCCCAATTTTTGAAAAACACTTTTTATTTGTAGCAAGTTGTACTGGTTGTAGCGAAAGCTGTACTGGTAGAAATAACGAACTGGCATAATTTTCGAGAGTATAAATAAAGATAAGTCAGGTGTACACGATAATAGTTATACGACATATTGTATTGTTGCATGTAGCACGTTCGCGTGAATTGTATTTAAAGTAATGTTGGAAACAACAGATTTTGAACTTTTAATAAGCTGAAGGTATCAAACTGATTTTTCATCTCTAGGGTAATGTTTGGGGATATCAACACATTAAATAAAAATGGTGGTAAATAGTAAACGAGTGTAAACTGACAACACCATTTTTAACAACACATTTCTTCTTCAAGAGATGTTTTGTTTGTATTAAGACATACGTAAAAGTACAGATTATATTCGCTTTTTAGTATCTTTGTTTGTAAATTATAGGTGACTGTTTAGACATTATAATGGTACACGTATAATATATTTTTTACGTATCTACCTATCAAAATATTGCCTTTACACAATATAAATACTAACAATTCAAAAATTGAACTTTGTGGTTTCCAGTGTCAAGTTAATTTTTTTTGTATATTATATTTTATTTGTATATTACATTTTGTACCTTTACAAGTATAATGAATCTCTCGGTCTCTTACTTAAGTCCGGCTGACCTTAAAAAGGCGAATGTTTGTCTGGTCGATAAACCCAGCGTTTCTATGTTCTTATAGAAGACACCTTGCTGGGGTTCATCGACATGGTGCCGAAACAGTTTTTCCTGTTCAGCAGCTCTGATTCAGGCTTTCAGACGATCTGGCTGAAGCGCAGTGACTGATTCTACATCAGCACCTCGCCCGCTTCCTCGCCTGATGTCAAATGCTAGACCGAGTTCATCTGTGGCTCTTTTTGCTGCCTTGAATAATCCTACCCCTACTACTACAGTTTCGTGATGTTTCACAAACCATAAGAGGGGATTTGAGCTCTTCAGGTTGTTACATGCCATACTCAGTACTACTGTGCCATGCGTACACTCCAGGCTCAAGAGTCCTCGGCCCCCCGTTGACGTGGGAGGTACATACGAGGAACGGATGATCTGGGATGAATACTTCTGTGAATAATCATCAACTTGCGGGTATCTCTGTCTAATTGACGCAGATCGTCTACCGTTCACTTAACTCTTCTCAAGGAGTACAATTAGTTACAGACACCTTGTTCTTCCCCGAAAGTTCAGTCGGAGCCAGTGTTTGTACTTGTCGTGGAGAGAATCCTTTATTTGTGTTACATCTTGGATGCGCCTTTATTGCACACCCAGATATGTATAGGTCTCTTCGGCATCCAGATGTCTTAAGATGCTTCCGTCTGCGAGCGGCGCATCTTCAGATAATTCCCCGCATCGTTCTTTCTTGAGGTGGACGATTGCACATTTGACCAACCCGAACTCCATACCAATGGTCCACGTGTATTCTTCGACCCCCCTAAGAGCGTTTTGTAGTTCGCGTTCTCCGGAGGCATAAAGTTTAAGCACATCCATATAAAATAGATGGGTGACCTTATGCCTCCGGTCGCTAGGTGATCCACATTGATATTGGCGGGTTTGACGGAGCCAACAGACAACGGTAGCAGCGAGATGCAGAAGAGGAGAGGACTCAGGGAGTCACCCTGAAAAACTCCTCTCCTAAATGCCACCTGCTCTGACGTGACCCGCTGTGCATCTGATGTTATGGTGAAGCGAGCCTTCAAGAGCGGCAGCAGCTGTTCTATGTATCTCACTAGTGGTGCTGGTACCGCAAGACATTCGAACAAGTGCAACAATAGCTCATGCGATGTTGTATCAAATGCCTTGCGGTAATCAATCCAGGCCATCGATAGATTTCGTTTGTATTGCACAGAATCCTGTGTAATACAGCGGTCTATCAGCAGGCTATCCTTGCAACCTGCCATGCCCTTCTTGGCACCACGCTGTTTGTGTATCTGCTGGAAGACCGGATCAACAGATCTCAGTATCCTAGCATACAAGATACGTGTGAATATCTGGTAGCAGGAGTTGAGGCAAGTGATCGGCCTATAATTCATTGGGTCGGAAATATCCCCCTTTTTGGGAATAAGCACAGTACGTCCCTCGACGAACCAGTCCGGAATCTGCTGCCCCTTGTTCGATCATGAGTTGAAAACTCGCGCCAGACGGCAATGAGTGGAAAGACATTTCTTCCACCACCAGTTGTTAATGCAGTCTGGGCGTGGGGCAGCAAAGAACTTGACACCAAAAAGTGCTTGTTGGACTTCCTCCGTACTGATTGCCAGGTGCACTTCTTCTGGCTCTTCAAGATATCTGTGGCACAGAGCCTCAAAGTGTGCAATTGATGGAGTGTCGCTATTGAATGGACGCATCGTTTCGTAGATTCCTTTCCAGAAGGTTTCGACATCTTCTACAGTCGGCGGATTATCTACAATACGCTGTGGCTCTTGAAAGAGGCGGGAAGGATTCGTACGGAACAAACTGTTTTGCTCCATACTCCTCACCCGCATCTTCAATGTTTTCTTTATTGTGATGAGCGCTCGGATCCTATCTAGACAGTGCTGCTTGATGGTAAGTCTCACTGGCAGATTTAGAGTATAATGTTGACGTCTTAATCCGGCTGCTATGCGCCGGATTCTGGGAGTAAAAACTCTACAACTCGTTTTGTATTCCACCACACTCTGGATCCGAGAAGCGTGTTATCTGGCCGACTGTATCTTGCCCTCGATTTTTTGTCCACGCCGCTTGGCTTTCTCGACCCCCTGATAGGTTAACCTCTCACGGGGGACGAGTTGTTCGCGGCGTTGTACACGGCACAGTTGATTTGCCAAATGTCTGCATCTTTTGGAAGTTCCTCTTCGATGACCGCGTCCATTCTAGCCAGGTCTTGTGGCTTTAGGTCAGCCCTGGTGTTAAGTCTAACCCTCGTCCTTAAGTCTACATCGGTGAACTCCAAAGGATGTTCCACATCAGCTGGTAATTGCCGCGGTGGGACTTCGACTGGCAGTTCTTCTAGTTGACGGGGTGCCCTTACGGTCTGTCCTACGCAAGAAGGATACTTGATCTGTCAGGTGTTTTTGAAAAGGCGCGATACTCTGGATACATTTCGCACCAAAGTGCATGCAATCGCGCCATGTATCCTCTTCGCTCAGGTTCGCTACTCTCGCGGAAGGTCAGCAAATCATCCCGAAGTTTCCTCGTCCACTTAAAGCGTCCGTGTTCAATGGTTTGGTTGTCAACTTTGAAATCATCCGGTAAGACCCCTCCCACCTGTCTCTGACTCCCATCCGCTTGGGGTCGATTGTGAGGGTACCTTCTTAGGTTATAAGGAACTCGAATTGCAATAGTACCAGGATGGTTAGCCCTGGTACCCCCGGCCGGCATTTGTCAGGCAGAGTTGCCTCTGCATGTCCAGGGTGCACCGCGTGGTGGTTGCCGATCCTTAGCACCTTATTTTTTTTTCGGATTATCCGATGCCGGACAGTCCTCCCGTGGCCTCCGATGCCTACTGTAGATACCATAATCATGTGCCCTAAGCAGACGGAGAGAACACAAAATGATCGCCTTCTGCATTTGGCCCTGCCAGCCACTTGGCTGATTTTTGGCAGGCCGGTATGAACTTCAGATCCGAGAGCAGCGTAGGCTTTATCCCTCCTAGTACACCGATTATTAGGACGACCATTTTTACCGAGTAGCCTGGGTACAGCACTTGAAGCTCGTAACGAAGATCGCGATATTTGGTCCGTTTCGCCTCCTCCTTCAAGGTGATGTTTTTCTCCGCAGGTGCCGAGAACTCGATGACATACATCACCTTGAGTTGATGGTCCAGGAGTACTATGTCAGGCTTGTTAGCTTGGATTAGCCTGACCGTCGGGGATGAGTAGTTCCAGTAAATTCAGCATTTTTCGACAACGGACTCAATATCTCCTGGGATGTAAGGCAGCACTTGTGTCTGATCTACCCCGTACGAGTGCCTTAGATGGTAGTATAGCACTCGTAACGTCGCGTTATGTCGGTGGATGTAGGCCGAAATCGCGTATATGGGGCATACAGATAGTATGTGCATAAGCGATTCCGGCGCCTGACGGATTATTATTATTATTATTATTTGTACCTGTGTTAAGTGTTTCTGGTTTAAAATGTTCGCATAAATATTTGGGTATTTTAACATTCTGAAGAAAATCAAGACTATAACGAAATGAAAAAATCGTTGCTTGGAGCTTGGGGGTAAACATGGTGTTTTGGAAAATTATAAATCTATGTATATATATATATATATATATATATATATATATATATATATATATATATATATATATATATATATATATATATATATATATATATATATATATATATATATATATATATATATATATTATTGTGATAATGAGGATTGTTGTATTTTTTGTATTTTTATTTATTTATATAATTTGTAAAAATTTTGAATTGTTTTATTAAAATGTAAAAATTGAAAATTTTGTGGTTTATTAAAATTTATGCCCTTGTATACCCAAACTAGCTCAGATTTTAATTTACAAATTTTTACTTACTTTTTATTTTCTTTTTCTCTCTCACTCAGGATGCAGGTTCAATTTGGTTTTTCTATAGTATAATTTCAAAATTTAAATTCACAAAATCAGTACACATAAAAAAAAAACTAAACACTTTCAGAAAACAATAAAGGAGTTGTTTTTAATATCAGATTTTTTAAAAATTTTAACAAATATATTTACAATTTTAACTTAAATTTACCCAACCAAAATTTTAAATCTCGAGATTTACCTTGTTTTCAATCCTTTCCGTTGGCCGAACTGTGTCGTTTCTTAGTTCTCAGCTGTTACCACGCTTTAATGTTTAGATATGGCCGCTCTAATTTCTTACTATACTTGTGTAGTTTATTTATTTTATTTTTTGTGATTTGTCCAGCTGGATTTCTTATAACAAGTAAGTACTTACAAAAATTTTACTGTTTTCTTTATTTTTCTTGCTTGAATTCTTAATTTACAACCTTCTATTTACAATAGTATACTCCTAACCTTGCTTTTATTAATATTTCTTCTATTTTATCCCATTCAATTTCCAAAAATTTTCAAAACTCTCTACTTTTTTATCAATAACAACCAACTATCCATTGTTTTCTCTGCTTACTTTAATTTTGTGTATAGTAAAATCACCAAATTTCAAAATTGACTAGTTGTCACAAATTATTTTTTTATGTCAAATATTCTTAATTTTGAAAATAAAAACTTTTATACTACCTTTTTGTTGCCTTTTTAATACAATATTCTTATTTTGATACTTTCCTGAGAATTTTCTGTAAATTTGCATGTGTTACGTTCAGTATAAAAATTTTTATCTTTCACATCTCATTTTAAAACTTTTTTCTTAACGAGTGCCCTATCATTTTAAACAAACTCCTTTTTATATAACTAGAACTAAATAACTACTGATAACAAATCTTTTTATATCTAGGTTAACATATCTTTACTCAAAAACTAATATTTTTGTTTCTACTTTTTGTAGGCTGTCGAAATTGGTTTCACCCCTTTTACACACTTTAAAACTGTGTCTCGAGCTACCCCCACTCACACACGAAACACTGAGTTTCTTCTTTGTCCTACTGGCATGTCTTTGCACATCGATGGATTTCCTGTTTAGTTTTTGATGAAAATATAGTTCAACTATGCTGTCACACATACAAAAATCAAGAAATGTTTATGTTTCAACCCCAATATTGGAGAAATTATTATGGCATTCATCTAAACACCTTACTGCACCCCTGTTTGGTAAGTTTTATTTCAGTTTATATTCACTTTTACAGACCATGCACTTTTTATGTTTCGTTATGAAAGTTTTAAGATAATTTACAATATTTTCCCCTGTTTATTGAATGTTGCGTTTTCAACTTTTATCTAAAGTTCAATTACATTGACTCTATACTAGATTTTTAAGAAATTTCCCCTTTTAAAAGTTTATACTATAACAATTGTCTCTTTTATAGGTGAAATCTTTCCCCTGAAATTATGCAACTTTTAATACTACTGGAGTTAATTGAAGTGAAATTTTTATATGGGACTACATTGGTGACACCTTTTCGATGGCAGGAAATACACAATAGGTCTCTCGTCAGCTCTGCCAGTGAAGATCCAGGACTTCGACTTGACACCTTTTTCTTGTTTTTTATTTGTTTTTCATTAATCTTTATGGCCAATTTGGCTTTGCAAATACCTTATACCTAACTACATTTTTGATATGAACAATAAATACTTAATTCTACTACACATATGTTAAAAACTAAATTAAAATTGTTTTCTGAAATTGTTCATTTTTAAATGTATGCATGCTACTGTATTTATTAAACCTTTTATTTTTACTGCACGTTTGCACTCTATTTTTGTACCTCTATTTATCTGCATTTTATTATTCTAATGAAAATAATTAAAAACCTTTTAAATAATTTATAATATTGCTAAATGTGAATTTTTTTTTTTTTTATATATATATATATATATATATATATATATATATATATATATATATATATATATATATATAAATGCTTGTCAGCGGAATACTTTGTTCTTTTTCATTTAATTTTTTGATTTTCTCTTAAAAATTGTGCGTCTCCGCAGGATAATTCTCCGACCTCCTTCTTGAAATAGGAATTGGAGAGTGTCACGAATCTGAAAGAAAGGTGACAATCCTTGCAGATCTGGTGACCTTTGAAGACCCCATAACCAGGATATTCAAAACAAGTCCATGGAGTAATTGTGCTAACCTGCGATTCTGACCGCATATAATGACCTGGCTACCGTCATTAATGATACTTTATTTAAGTCGTTTGAAGAGGTAGAGATGGAGTACAAGTCTGTGAACCCAGTAGTGCACACTGACAATGCGATCCACAATCTCGTGGATTTCCTCAACACCTTCAACCCTCCTGACCTCTCACCCCACAAGCTTTTTCTCAAAGGGTGCTCCAGTGATGTTGTTGCGAAACCTTAACCCCCCCCCAAATCCTGAAATGACACCAGGCTGCTAGTGAAAGGCCTCCACAGAAATATTATCGAAGCCACACTGTTCACCGACTATGCTCAAGAGAAATCGGTGTTCATTGTGGCGTACCGTTAAGTGGGGTAACTTCGGACAGTACCGGTAATTTCGTACAACCGGGCGTAAGTTTTAGTTTACTGGTACCACCATCTCGTAGTGGACGGCTGAACATGTTTGGGGTGGTAAATGTGGTTACTGTAGTTCAAACTTTAAATCAAAGAACAGAAAAATTCTTTTTTCTGTTCAAGCTTTCGAAACTTTTATTGTTTCTTCATCAGGAACTCTACAATAAATTATAATTAATTAAACTAAGTTATGAAAAAAAGTAAAAAGTACGTACGGAAGTGAGGTTAAAGCTAAAGTTGTATTCATTGAAAACTACAAATTCTTGACGAATTATAGAAAAAACACTAATAATTGATTGTTGGTAATATACTACCACTACTGTGTAAAGTTAACAACATTATGAATGGATGACTGCGGATCCATATTCATTTAAATTCTTAGAATTATAATAGACATCATGTGTATTTTTATGAAGTAAAAAAAACAAAAAGAATTTGGATATAAAAACTTGTTAGAGTAAAACAAAAGAACAATGACCGTAGATGCCAACAACTAGATGTCTTATATTTAGAGACATTAATTATTATTCCATACTATACAGGGTGTTTTCATCATTGTGGACATTGTGGTTGAAATGTAGTAAGTAAGTATAAATTATGCTTAAGTTATTAATATCATTTCTGGCATTAATAGTATTTGGTTCTTTGTAAATGTGACACATTTCCAAGAAACTACGTTTGTGATAGTTAATTTCAAAATCTAATATTTGAACGTTACTATAATTGACATTATGATTACATAATAATGTATGATTGGCTAAAGTGCAAGACTGTTTGTTAAGTCTGATGTTACTTTTGTGGGAAGTTATACGGTCTTTAACTTTCCTTCTAGTTTGGCCAATATTTTTTTTGTTACAGTCATCACATGGTATGCAATACACCACATTGGACATCACCAAAATATCGCCCTTAACTTTTACTTTTGAAAAAGGTTGTTAACTGTTACTTTGTTTTTAAATGCTAATTTGATATTATTAAATTTAGAAAATATTTTTTTAAATCTGTGATCAGGGACGGAAGTGAGCAGTAAATGATTTGAGGCGGGTTTTTGTTGTACCGTTTGAGAATTATGTAACACATTATGTATCGATGATCTGCTGAACAATAGTTTTTTGACTAACGGTGGTGGGTAACCACTATCTATAAAAAAGTTGGAAAGTTTTTTTAAATTGTGTATTTTAAGTGATGTATGACTTGTAGCTATTACCCTATTTTTCATACCTACTATGAGGTTGATTTTCATTTTTTTTCGGGTGGTTGAATTCAAAATGTAAAAAGCGACCAGAGGCACCTGGTTTGGTATATCGAGTGGTAATTATTTTATTATCATCTCTTCTTATCAGTTTGGTGTCCAAAAAAGGAACACTATTAACTGTATCTTCTTCTTCAATCGTGAACTTTAAATATGTATTATAATTGTTAAAAATATTTAACAAAAGTGCAGTACTACCTCTTGGAACGCTTAATATTATGTCATCCACATATTTTTCAAAAAGAAGATTGCAAAATCAATGTTGCCAAGACAATTATCCAACAGATCATCCATTACATATTGTGCTATTATGGGGGCCACTGGACTGCCCATAGGCATACCAAGTTTTTGTTTGTACACTGTGTTATTGTAACTAAACACTGTTGTATCAAACAAAAATTCCACTAATTTTAAAAACTGATCTTTGGAAATGTTACAATGTGCCTGTATTGCATCCCAGTGATTTTCTATGCTGTTTAAAGCTGTTTGCAAAGTGATATTGTTGAATAGAGCTTTAACATCTAAGGTGATTATTACATAATTATCTGGTAATTCAAATATTAGATTTTGAAATTTAATATCACAAACGTAGTTTTTTGGAAATGTGTCACATTTTCAAAGAACCAAATACTATTAATGCCAGAAACGATATTGATAACTTAGATTATTGATTACAATTAAAAATTATTCTACTTTAAAATTAAAAATTTGACATCTCATCTACTACTTTCCAATCTATTCGGTCATTGTTTTACGCTGGATTCATTAGTATAACAATTTTCTTCTCAATATAAGTACCTACAATATGTCTACGAATGGAGTTTTGAGAGATTAAAATGTCAAAACTTTCGTTTTTTCAGGAAATAGTCATTCTAAATAAAAATTTTTGCTTCATCAGAAAATATGACACGCTGACAACATTTAAGTTAGAATTTTTAATAATAAACTATTTTTTATTTTGACGTGAAATGTTAAATCAAAAAGTTGATTCAAACACGATATGGGCGATCAGAATTCAATATTTCAAATTAATATTATATTGTTTTTTTGTAAATTGAAAATTAAATCACATTTTTAAACATATTGTATTAGAGCTGACATACATTTTGTCCTTTATAGCTAAACCTTTCTTACCGGATTGCATATTATAGGTATAATTTTCCAATCTATTTTTTCATTCAAAAATATCTACTCACTATCTAGACTAGTGGAAAAAATAATAATGAATATAGATTGATAAGGACGAAAGCTGGCGGTTTAGGAATATGATTACGCTCTTATTACCTCTAGTATTTTACAAATATTCAAGAAAAATTTGTATTTATATGGGGTACTTACTAAATATTAAACAACTTTTTTTTATTTCATATTTTACTCTAAAAATTAGAGGTTTACTCTTAATCTGATTTTATGTTTTTATAATTTTTGAGCGCCTTTTATAAAAAACCTAAAATTTCTCAACGTAAGTGATATTTTTTGATAGAAAAGTTAAAAATATTAGTAGGTACCTACCTATTTTGTCCTTTCGTAAACCCCATGCATACGGGGATATATTGTAACTGGTTTGTTTTTATTGACTTAGGTAAATCTACTTAAGTCCTTATTTTCTGGAATGGATATATAGAAGCAGTGACAACTGCAATTTAGGAACTTATTTATATTTGGTGACAATCAGCTGATCTTATAAGAAAATAGTTAAACCGAGTTAAATTCAAATACAAATACCTCGACAAATACTAAACTAATTTAAAGAGCATTGAAAATCAATAAAAAAATAAAGAAAGGAAGTACTGGAATATAAAAAATTGGTGCAAACATGTTTTGAAATAAAGCGTTTTGACCAGTGCTGTTGAATATCTTGATTGTAATGTTTCCTGGAGGCCAGACGCTGCAGCTTCCTCGGGATATATTAGCTTATTCACAAAAATCAGACAAATGAATGACTCAGGGAAGCTAGAAAATTTACCAATATGTAAGTGATGACAGAAAATATAGGCAAAAGTGATAATTTGGACACATAAATTTTGTTGGTATGCATTTGTTTGATTTTTGTGAATAGCTGATGAGATTTCAAAGAGGTTTTAAAAATTGCCAGGGCAAAAAAGACGACTTATTTTAAATTCCGTTTATTTTCTGTTTCCTAACTTTTTTACTTTTATAGAAAGGGCTGTTAATTTATTATCAAAATAAATGTTTATTTTTTTAATTGGTTTTATTAATTTATGCCAAATCCTTGTTTTCATTGTTTTTAGTGCATTCCAGGGTACACCAGTTTTTGCTTGCAGTTTCATGTTTCGGAAGTTTCATTTTCATTTATATTGTCTTGTTTGTAAAAAAAATATGTTCTTAAAATAGAAAGTTCTTCATATCATCTAAAGGTGAACTATCTATCTTGTCATTATGGCTAACATTTATTTTCCATACATAAATATGAACCCAGTGAGGGAGATACAAAATTCACCAATGGTAAAAGCGATAACAGACAATATGAACAAATGTGTCAACTGGAAGCAGTTGATGAAATTTTTGCAATACGAGAATTTGCTGGTATCTAAGGTAACTCCTCATTGGGTTCATTTGTTTGATTTGCTCGAATACATAAAAAAATCTTTAAAACCTAATTTAAATTACAAACAAAAAAATTCGTACACCTGTAGTGAAATATTGGTCTGTCACAGAATTTTTGGTGTCTGAAAATTTGAGATCACTAATAGTAGATTTTTTTTAATTAGACAGGAATGTGCATTATTTAATGTTATTTTAGGAATAAATATTTTTTTGCTGAAAACTATACAGGAGGTGACTCATAAATGTTTGTTTATGAAATTTTTTCGGATACAAATAAATTCAATAAATAGTTTTGTTATAATGTTTATTTACTTTATCATCAATTAATATTAATTTGTAATTTTCAGTTTTCATAATTATGATAACTAGCAATTTTTTTAATAAAAAATTATTTTTTTCTCGAAAAATGTAAAAATTAAGAAAACATGAATTTATTCCGGCGGAAATTTTTTATAGAAAGAATCATTTTATGTCATCGTGCATGATGGCACAAAAAAATTGTTCTGGAAAAAAATGCATATCTTCTTAAATTTGTTCGAGGAAAAATAATTTTTGATAAAAAAATTGCGTGTATGATAATTAAGAAAACCGGCAAAGACAAACACTAATTGATAAAAAAATAAATAACTTTATAAGAAAATTATTTTTCTTGTAAAACATTAAATATATGTATTTTTATCCAAGAAAATTTCATAAACAGATAAACATTTTGAGCTACACGCGCCTCCATGTCGATTTTTCAGCAAAAAAATGTTTATTCCAACAGCAGATATGCTTTTTAATAATAGCAAAATCACCTTTCTTTTCTAATTAACAAATTCTACTGTGACTGATCTAAAATTTTTTGACATGACAGAATCTATTTTCTGCGACAGGTTAATTTTTTACTAAATTAGGAAAGCATATATGCTGCAATAAAAAAGTAACTAACTACAGTAGTAAAAAAACCTTGCAATGGTAGGCGAAACTCTTTGCTACAATACCAGAAAAATCATGGAGCGGTAAAAATTTTTTGCTGCAAGTGAAAAGAATTAACTCTATCGTAGTCAGATACTTTACTTTAGCTAATAAATATCTTTACTGCAACAAAAAGGAGGTCAACTGCAATAGTAATAAAGATATTAAGCGGCAGTAAAAATCTTTGCCAGGATAAAAAAGAACTGCTGTTACGGTAGCCAGGTTGTTTACATACTAGTGATATGTCACTTTACTACACTAATATTACTTTACTACAACAGTAAAGGTTCATTTCGGTAGCTAGATGAAAAATATTTTATAAAGAAACTTTACTGTTGTAGTGAAGTAACTTTAGAAAAACGAGTTTTACGGCCCTAGTAAAATTCTTGGCTGGCGCCTATTCAAATAGAGCTTTTTGCTACTGTAGCTCGATTTATGGCTGTCACTGCAAAAAATCTTCCCTCAGTGCATTTCAGCATGAATATTTCAAAAAGTAAGGGACTACATTTTTTATTTTTATCGTTTTTTTTTAACTAGTTAAAACATTTTTTCCAACGGTAAATTAGTAAAATCTGGTACAATAATGAAAAATCGGTTTTTCAAGTAGCGCGGTGAGTACACTTGATTTCAATAAAAACTGATACACTTTCTTTTAGCTATGTAAATCATTCGTTCTTTGATTGATATTAATAATTTTACAAATGTCACTTTGACGTTAATCAGTGGCGTCATTATTAAAAATGGTTCGACATCTAACAGATATGCATAAATTTCGAATTGTTTCTAAAATTGAAGATGGTTGGTCCATAAGAAGACTTGCTGCTGAATACAATGTGAGTAAAACGACGATAATGAGTGTTAAAAAACAATGGGAAACCAACCAAACGGTATCCCGTAAAGTTGGTTTCGGTAGGCCCAGAAAGAGCAATAATCAAGAAGATGAAAATATTATAAATTACCTAATAGAAAACCCTTTTCAGACTGCAGTAAATGCAATTTCAGAGACAAATTTCCCTGCTTCGGTATCTACTGCTTGCAGAAGAATAAAACTACAAAGCGACTTGAAGAGTTGTTCAGCGCCTAAAAAATACAAACTTTGAGAAAAAAAGAAGCAGAGTAGGATTATTTTGCACTCAACTATATAATCAATGATGAAAACTTCTGGGGACAAGTTGTCTTTTCTGACGAAAAGGTTTTTAAATCCTGTAACGATGGACATGTTCGCGTATCTAGGCCTCCTTCCACTAGATACGACGAAAAATATACTTTCGATCCACAAATATTAGGAAGGTTTTCAGTCAATGTCTGGGATTGGATGAGCCTAAATGGGTTAGGTGTGTGTTGGAACAGTGGTGGTCATCTCAATTCCATTAAATATATTGAAATATTAGACAATATTATGTTGCCGTCAGTAATAGAGGTGTTTCCGGAAAATAATTTTATTTTCCAACAAGACGACTGCTCTATACATACGGCCCATCGTGTCAGGCAATGGTTTCTTAATAAAAACATAGAGTTGTTACCGTGGCCATCTAAAAGTCCGGATGGGGACTAATGGTGAAACATATAAGAAAATTAAATAACCATCCAAATAAAGCCCGAGAATTGGAAGAGATAATTGAAGACGCTTGGGAGAACTTGTCGCAAGAAGTTGACCTTGCAAGAAATCTGATTTTGTCCATGCCCGCAAGACGTCAGGCAGTTTTAGACGCTAATAGAGCAATGACAAAATATTAGTTAATTCTGTATTACGTAATTGAAGTTCATTTATTTTATTTTTTTTATTGTATTTTTATATTCAGTTTGCATTATTTACATTTTTTTTTTAATCTCAAGTGGTATTTTTGTGGTCTTATTTTAAAAATGGAATTATCATTATTCAGTTAGTATTTTAATTACAACCATTAGTAGAATTATCCGTAACAAATATTATTTTTTTAAACAATAATATGGCAGGCTTAAAAATGTTTTGAAAAAAGTTATTTTCTAATTATTTTTTAAAATTCCATTTGAATAAAATAAAAGAGAAAGGTTTAACAAGTTTAAAAACACAAAGAAAACCGATCTCCTCCAAAAAAACCCAGGTCCGGGGTAAATCACCTCTTCTCCACCCCCTCTCGACATGCCTGGCCAGCCCTATTTACAGACATATGCACACAACTAAACTATTAAGATTTTCGATTACAAGAGTTGTACCAGTTTTTTTTTTAAATCAAGTGTACCTCAAACAACAGCTTTTTGGATTTTTTTTGCTTAAAAGCATTGGTATTTTGAAAAATTTTCTCCAGTACAAAACAGTACACTATTAGTACAATCTAGTACAACTTCAATTTATTACTTGCTATTAAAACGGGGGCTAACACACACATTTTGGTAAGTAATGTTAAAATATATGAATAATATAGTTTATTTATACACAGTAAGATGAATATACACATACAGGGTATTAGAAGTATGAATACCATTATTTAAACAGGCGATACATTGGAAAAAAAGTCGTGGTGTCGAAAATTGAATGGTTTTGCTAGAAAAAAATAATTAAATTTTGGTTTGATTTTTGAAAGTTAATTTTGTTTTGTTATAACTTCTGTGTGTGCCATCTTCATCCATTGGTTTTTTATAACTAAGTAAATTTTTGATGGGATATTGTGCATTAGTTGTAAGTAAGAGATACCTATTTTGGTATTTGAGTTGTAAATATTCTAAATTAATATTAATATTCTTAATGCTAATGCTATTTAAAAATTGTGTTATTTATTAATAATGTTGCGCCACTGGACTGTGAACTGGATAGGTGAAACCAGAATTATACGAGAACGACCGAGAATGTTCAGGAATGTTCTAAACCGTGCATGGATAAGGCGCACGGTGCGGTGGGACATGTAACGTTACAATGCCAACATTTCACGTTACACGTGTCTAATAATATATTATTAGAAAATGTACTCAAATTGTCCAAGCATGAGAGTACGCACCTATGTTATAATTTATCACGGAATATTCAGGTGAACTCGGTGCGAGGAAATATATAAATTAGATGTGTTAATTAAAACCAACCGATGAAGTCAAAATGATAAGCCAAATCGAGTATTAATATTAAATTAGATAACGCTGTTATAGTCTGGAATTAACAAATACCTTATAACCCAAGTAGCACAGGATATTCTAGACCCATATTAACATATGGATGCGTCGTCTGGAACAGGATGTCCGACACACAGTTCGGGCGTCTCCAGACGACGCAAAACAAACTTTTACGTCTCCTCACTAACTCTAATAGATACATAGACACGCAACGACTCCACGAGACAGCTAACTTACCCTATATTAGAGAGTACATCACACAAACGGCACACAATTTTTTTAGACATAACATACAACACTCAGTACTTACAGCACATATTACAGACATCAGACACTACCACGGCCATCAGCACACCCACAAATTAATACATGAAAACCTCCCGATCTATTACGAATAACATTAACACTACACACAAAACGACAGACATAACAAACTACCCCTTTTATACCACCATCCTACATACCTAAAACCTAAATCTTTCTTAGATAACTACTCTTTTACCTATCTACCCATTTCACACACACATTCTAAATTCTAAATTTTCTTAAGCAGGTTTTTTTTCCCGCAAGACAGACTATAACGACATTTATAGTATTTTTGTATTCTTTTAATTATTATAAGCCATGGCAAATCAACTAAACATGCTTTAATTTTACAGGAAAGCATTCACCTCTTCCCCTAACAACGAAAGGGGTACTGCCAGCCGGCCGGTGTTATGGCCCTCATAACACCGGCCGGCTGCCCAGGAACACCCAGCTTCTTATTTTGTACCCCATTCAAGTTGATACAATGTATTTAATTATTAATAAAGATTTTAAATTGGAATTGGAATTGGACATTCTAAGAATGATCTGTAAATGTCCTCCGGGGAATGTATATATTTGAAATTGTAAGGGTTAGGGTAAATTAATCAGCCCTCTACTGTTTTTATTGGCCTTTAATCGTAACACTATGTAGGTACAACACAATAACTAATTAAGTGATGGAAAACTGATTACATAAAACTTAGGAAAACACTGTTATAATTGAGGAAACTAGGGTTTATATCACGGGAAGTCACGAGCGCGGCACCCATAGATCAACTTGACAGTTAACTTACGATATCACCTGGGAGTATGTTCCTGGAGGGTGGTTACGGCAAAGCGACAGGATCCAATGGTCACAAGATTTAAATGAATAGTTTGTTACAAAATATTATTTTATTATTCTTAGAATATATGTAATTTATTATGATGATTTAGGAATATTTCATACGAATAATAAAGGAATATTCTTCGTGAATAATAATCTAATATTCTTAGAATATAAATATGTTTTCATAATGAAACAGTAATATTCAGGGAAAATCATCCTACGAATATTCTTTCATAAGGAAACAATAATAATCAAGGAAAATAATATATGAATATTATCTTTGAATTGTATTTTATTAATTATTTTCAGTACAGCATTAAAATTGTTTAATAATATAAATCGAATTAATGCTATAATATGAAATATAGATAATATGATAACTTCGGTGTGGTGTAATGTGTAATATTTATTATATACTTACCTAAGTACCACCTTATTAATACCAAAATACATTGATTATTTAGGTAGTTTTTTTTAAAGGGTTATTCTTTGTTTTTTGTGTGATTATTTTATTCGGGGAGTTGGCCTGTCGGTTCGAAAGAGGCCGGTCGAATTGTACACGATTCTTTAAGGGCGGTTAGCGAGGGGTGTTTATTAACTTTTTGTATTGGAGATTATTTAAAAAGAGTTGAATAATTTTCATGCAAATGGCACAGTCTATAGATATTCTGGGATCATCCAAAATCTATATTATAGGAATATTCAAGTTATCCTGAGAATATTTTTAAAATATTCTCTTAATATTTTTTGCCCGATAGAATATTCTTAGGTTATCACTTCACTCTTTCACGAATACTGTGGGTATAATCCTGTATTATTCTTATTTCCGAATTCATACCCAGAATAATTCATAATTCAATTTAGATATTCCCCCAATCTAATTTTTGAACTTAAGATTGATAACCAATTTAAAACTATGTGATTTACTATTTAAGATTTTCTTTTTTTTGTCCGATAATTGCATAATATGAGAGCCGAGTTCAGGACAATTAATAATAATGCAGTTTCTGTGCTTAACTATAGTATTCATTCTGCCTTTTAATAATATTTAAATCGGTCATTAATTTTTTTAGTATTAGCAATTACAAAAAATAGTTGCATAAATTTATTTTATTTCCATTAAGTATATGTATAACTATATATCTATTTTACACTGGTACATTTTCTGTCTTTCAGAAGCCTTAGTCAGCCACACCACAGTACAAATTTCTATTTCTCTTGTAGTCGCTGCAAAGCCTGATAAATTTACAGACTCTGAAAAGGAAATTTTCTTTAGTAAATTTAAGACAAAAAATCTAATTTATTGCCGAAGCAACTAATTTTATAAAGTCAAGAGAAATCTGTTTCTTTGTAAAATTTACAACAAATCAGCCTAGGTGTTATTTGACTAGTAGTAACAATTAAACTTAATAGCAACCTGAACTATTTTATTAAACATATATCATTTTACCCATTTTAAAAATTAGAACGTGCGCAACACACACAAAATCATTACTTAATGGCAAACGATTCCTAAACAAATAAAGTATTCCTACCAGTAATTACTTGAAAAAGTTTTGTAGTAACAAAAACCATTATGGCCATGGAGGCTGTACAATTCGACAACATTATTTTTTAAAATTTTACATAAAATTCTTCTAACACATTCCTTGTAACTTCATCCGCCTAATCTAGACAAATAAGCGACCTACAAACAAACAAAAAATTAAATAAATAAGAATATCTGTAACCGGGTTCAGATTCTTGGAGAGCAATTAAAATCCCTGACTTTTCCAGGTTTTCCATCGACTCTTTAATTTAATTTTCAGACATTCTACCTGTTTACGTTTGCAATAAAGGAACGTATAAAGGAGGTACCTATAATAATAATAATAATAATAATAATATTTATTTATTTGACCAACAGAAAATCCACTTACAGGACAATATGTATGAAATACAATAAGAAAAAAAAATTGTATTATAAGGGTACATAGTAGAATTAATTTAAACAAAGTAGTACATATAACTACAATAATATAGCACTATAGGGTGACAATAATATAAAATAATAATGACAGCAATTTAGATCGAGTTATAAACATAATTATTCAATAAAGTAGGTAACATAACAATAATGGTGGGATAGTTAAGCTATGGATGAAAGTGTCTATGAATGGTTTCTTTTAAGGATAGAACTGAACAGAGATTAATATCACACAGATCAGATACAGAGTTAAAATTATGTGACATAACGTAAATAGGCGACTTTTTAATGACATTGGTTCTTGCATTAGGTGTGTAAAAAGTGATATTTTGTCTGGAATTGAAAGTTGGTACTCTAAAATTAAGGAGTTCAAGAAGTGGTGAGCAGTCAATTTTATTATGAAGCAGATTGTGGAGAAAAATTAAACTGTTCATAATCCGTCGGGTCTTTAATGATGACATCTCGAATCTAGATAAAAGTAATTCGTGGTTGAAGTCTCGACCAGGATATACACGATCATTTTTATAAGCTAAGAATTTTAAAAATTTTCTTTGGATAGATTCGAGATATGTTGAATGGTTCTCATAAATTGGGTACCAAATTAGAGATCCATACTCCAATTTGGAACGTACAAGTGAATAATAAAGAACATTCAACGCAGCGTCGTTAGTGAAAGATTTACAATTTCTGATAATGAAACCTAAAGTCTTTGAGGATAATAGTCCTAGATTGTTTATGTGTTCGGCAAAAGATAATTTATTATCAAACAGTATGCCTAAATCTTTTGTTGAATTTTGCCTATCTAACATTTGGTCGTTTAGAGAATACTCATATAAAATTGGCTTGTTCTTTCGCGAGTAGCTTACGACTTTACACTTAGATACATTTAGATTAAGTTTGGAAGTAGTACACCATTCTATAAGCAAGTTAACCTGTGATTGTAAGAATAAGCAATCCTGTATTGTGTTAATCTTAGCATATATTTTTAGATCGTCTGCAAACAGGAGCTTATCACAGTCAATCACTTTAGTGACATCATCAATAAAGAGAAGAAATAAAAGCGGTCCAAGATTGGAGCCCGGCGGAACTCCAGACGTAGCCGTATACATATCCGACTTAAACCCATTGTATGCTACGTATTGTAATCTATTATCCAAGTAGGAAATAAAGAAATTAATCAAACTACAGGAAAACCCAAAATATGCGAGTTTAGATATTATACTAGAATGATTAATAGTATCGAAGGCCTTTGAGAAATCCGTATACACCACGTCCACCTGTCCCTGCGCATCTAAGGTTTCCGATATTTTTTGCGTAATTAGGGCTAAATTAGTTACAGTTGAGCGCTACTCCATGAAACCATGTTGATCAATTGAAAGCGATTTTTTTACTGAAGGATAGACGTGATTGTATATGGAAATCTCGAAGACCTTCGCGAAATTAGACAAAATTGTAATGGGCCTGTAATTTGCTAAATTACTTTTATCACCATTTTTTAACACTGGACAAACTCTGGCTAATTTCCAACAATTTGGAAATTGAGACGTACGTAATGACAAAATTAAAAATTATAGCCAACAGTTTAATGAAAACTCCAGAGCAGTCCTTAACTAAATAACTTGGAACTACGTCATGACCGGCTGTCATTTTATTTTTTTAATTTCTTTTTGAAGTTTGTATGACTTCCTCGGTAAAATAATTGATGTTAATACAAGGCATATTACTTAATTTATTACTCAAACTAGCGGAGTCAACATTATCTTGTATAAAAACGCTATTAAAATAATTTGCAAAACCATTTACAATGTTGTCAGGGGTATCGTATGGAATAGAATTATTAAGGTGCATCTTACCTGGTATACGTGTTGTGCCTTTTTTGTTATGGATAAAAGACCAGAATTGATTTGAATCTGTTATGATACTATTTTCAGTTTTTTTTATATATATATTGTAAGCCTCAGTGATTTGAGCTTTTATTATTGTACGCAACCTTTTGAAATCTTCTAAATAGATATGATTATTTGTCTTTCTATGTTTATTTCTGTAAAAGTTCTTAAGTTTAATATTTGTTATTAATTCGGGAGTGTACCACACAGGATACACACGTTTTCTACTTTTATGTAGAGGAACATATAAATCAAATAACGAATATAATTTAAGATAGAAACTCTCGCAAGCTGCATCTACGTCTGAAAACTCGTTAAGAAATGACCAATCAATGTTAAGTAAAGATTCATATAATAATGGAAAATTCGCTTTACGAAAGTTATAAGATTTAATAGCATCACCGCTGGCAAATATTGTTTGCTTGGAAAATTTGGCCGACAGAGTCATATAAAGCACGGGATGATGTGGATCTTCTCTAACCAATGGTGCATTGTCATGAATTACGTTACATTGTATGTTTGTCATGATTAGATCCAACAACCGATCATTTGCATTTGATATCTCATTTTTCTGGTTAAGATCATTAAAGTGAGTGAAATTTCTAACTAATTGAGATCTGACTTCAGAGACACTTTCATCATTAAAGGTGATTACATTAAAATCGCCCATTATTAAGACATTGTTTTGATCACTTATCATATGCCCAAATATATCTAAGAATAGTTCTAAATCACTTGCTGACAGGTATGGCGGTAGATAAATTACATAAATGTATAATATAAATAACTATTTAAGAAACACTTACAACCAACTATATCAACATTTACCAACATGTTTGTAATAAAATTCATATCAATTTCTTCATAGGAAAAAGTACTGTCAATAGCTAATAGAGCACCTCCACCACGAGATAGATTGGTTTCTTGAAAATTACGATCGCAACGTAGCACAGTATAACAGTCAGAGAAATATTCACAGCTATTAATATCGTCCGAAAACCAAGTTTCAACTAGACCGATGAAAGCAAATTCCGTTGCACTAACTGATGAGTAAAATTCATCTGCTTTCGTACGTAGATCTCGAACATTTTGAAAGTAGCATGTATAATAACTAGAAACAGAATCTCCATTGGGCAAATCTAGTTTAACGAAATTATTTTTGGCATACCGTGGATATATTTAATTCTGAGATTTTGCTCACCATTCTTCTGACGATCTTCCAACTCAGACTTGAGACTGCGATAGTATGAAATTTGTTTTGGAGTTCGATCCAAAGATATATTAATATGTTTATACTGATTGCTGTTTTTTAGATTTTTAGTTTTCTGAATTATATTATGGACAGTAGATTGCTGGTTAAATAATACTTTAATAGAACGCGGAGTAGTCTTAGAAGGGTTAAATTTGCCTAAGCGTATGACATTATTTACATCTGCACTTATTGCCAGGTAACTCAGTACGTTATTAACATTTTGTTTATTATGGGACATTCTGATGTCCTTATTCTCATCTCGAGTTTCAGCCACATTATAGAAAATAACATTACTTTTTCCTCTTTTCACGCTCATGCACTTCATGGATAATATCTTCAAAATCACTCGGTTCTAACAGCTTGCGAGAATTATGACTATTCTGTGACTGAAAATTAGCAAGCTCCCTTTTTAATTCAAGAACTACAGACTTTAGTTCGTTGATATCGTCAGTGACTTGTAAACAACTGAGACAGGACCAGTTAAGTGATTTCTTAGATTTAATAATTCGTATTTCTGACGACGAAATATCTACACATGTATGATTGTAAGACCTTTTGCAGACACAGCAAATAACTAGCTTATGCTGGTCAGTAGGTACATTGCAACAAGCACATTGAGACATTACCGGCATATCGACTGTTAAGTAAGTGTAACGACAAGTCCTACTTACTTTGACCCTAGAGAGACGCCACTGGTAGTAACAACAAGCCAGATGCTTTTATTGGCGTTGCTGGGTTGAGATCTTATGATGGTCCCTAAACTTTCTCGCACGTGTTTACCACTTGTAAGATATAATGCAGTTTACACAACGATTTCTTATATATTATTCAAACACTACTTATTAATTTAAATAGATATCTATGAGTTGAACATCTCAAAACCAATTTTAATTTACATAGATTTATGCAGTATCTTTTTTTACGCTTCCATTTACTATATGTTGTATAATTATTTCACTTAAAATTTCACAGCACAAATCACAAATAAACACTACTGACTTCTTGACATCTTGACTGTTCGATGGTTAAACTACTACTTATATCAAATTTTATATGCAACATTTTGTGAATTCTTATATAAAACATTTTGTGAATTCTTATATAAAAATATAAAAATTACTAAAATTTTTTTTATGCCTTGAAAAATATATAGAAATTTTAAATCTGTTTTAATTACAAAATATTTTTCATTATGTATTTTAAAGCTCTCTAAGAAAACTTCACAAAATGTTGGGTGGCTTGAACTAGCAGAGCCAGATATATGCTGCTGCTAACTCTTTTAAATTATACAATAACACAATAAGTACCATAACAAATAAACTGCTATAACAGTTGGGCGAGGAGCTTAATTAAACACGTACTCAAGCACTGAACAATCACGGTTTATTTGATAGACACAACGTACGTGATATATATACTGTCACAATATCCATGGTTCATTAAAAATAAGTTGTTTAAAAGGGACAAATAAGAAATTAGCTAAATTGGCAATTATTTTGAGCAGTAATATCATGAAATGTAATTTAGTAATAATACTGTGGTCAAATTTGAAAATTGTTGTTTGATATAACCATAAAATATTACATAGTAAAGAAATAACAAAATGTGTTGAGAATCATGAATTATGAATGCTAACTTGATATCATTTTTACGATTACAGCTTCTGCTGACATTGCAAAGCAGAGTTTATAAATATATGTAACTGCGATTACCAAGGCAGATTTAGCTCATTGTTTGAACCATTGCTTGTTAATTTAAATACTAATAATAAAGTTGGTTATTTTTCGAAATTATTCGCTTTTTAAAAACGAAGTATTTAACATCAAATACGTAAATGGCGCAGTCGGTAGGATGAGCAAAGGTATTTTACGGAAAAATATCGTGAATCTCAATTCTTTATTGCTCAAAAGTTTAGAAAAGTGAAAGTTCGAGTTCCAGCCCAGCAGTGACGAATCTCCAGACGGACAGACAACGCAAACCATCGAGGTAAGTCGAGTTTAATCCTTCTGTTTCTTTCCAAGTTTCTAAAAATCATTTTAGATTCTCTCCGGAAAAAAGTAGCTATTAGGCCGTTCATTGTGAACAACTACAAGGTTTTATTTAACAAAAATAATTATCCTGTAGAGTATCAATCTAGATACACGTAATTTTAAGAGAAACATATTTTTCATTTGTTTTCGACTGAAAAAAAATACTATTCAGTTTAAAATATTTATTTGAAGAAAAAAATTTCTTCAATTTTTATAATTCAACTAATACGCTCTCATAGTCTAGTGATTATTATAAGACTTGCTTATAATAATTGATACGTGGTCAGATTCCAGTATCCATCATAACGACAGGAATAAAAACAACTTTAGCTTAGTGGCAATTGATAGACTTTCTACAATTGTTAGTGTGTGGTCAGATTCCAGCACTCATCCTAAGAACAGATATTTTTAGTGACAAATATAAGATTTGCTTATATTTGTAGGTAAGTGGTCAGATTCCATTACCCTTCGTAACATATAGGTATTTTATTCATACTCGCATATCAATAATTCTAGCTTAGTGGCAATTGATAGACTTTCTACAATTGTTAGTGTGTGGTCAGATTCCAACACTCATCATAAGAACAGGCATTTAGTGACAAATATAAGATTTGCTTATATTTGTAGGTAAGTGGTCAGATTCCATTACCCTTCGTAACATATAGGTATTTTTGTTCATACTTGCAAAAAAAAAAAAAAAAAAAAAATGGACTCATCTTATACAGAATTTACTCAGACAATATTCCTCTTTTTAATGGAGATAAACATCTCTTAACACCATTCATAAGAGCTTGTGAGGACCTAGTGTCCACATTTCAAAATTTAAGAGAGCTTAATAACCCAATTAATAAATGTGTAGTAAATACGATAGTTTCACGCCTCAGAGGGCACGCTTCAGAAATTATTGGCCCCAGACATGAATTAAACACCTGGCCCTTGATTAAACAAATACTGACGCAAACTTTCTCAGACGGACGTAGCGAGGACACCCTACTTAATGACCTTATGTCCACCACCCTGAATAAAAATGAAAATCTAATAGAATTTGGCTTAAGGTTACAGACTCTTAGAAGTCTACTAGTTGCAAAATTAAACGAAATTGGTGAGAATATTGAGACCAAAAGAATAAAAATCGAATACTATGAAAAAATTGCTTTAAAAACGTACATTAATAATTTATCCGGAAATACACAAATAATTGTTAAATGTGAAAACCCAAATAGCATTGAACAAGCCATAGGCTATGTCAGAGAAGAAGAAGCTGATTTAGAATTTAGAAGTCGTATGCAGAAAAAACAAGTAAATTCACAATTTTTAAAACCAAATTTTCCAAATTTACAAAATCAAAATTATAAAATGCCAATTGGAAATTTCCAAAATAATTATCAGAAACCTGTATTTCCCAGCCAACCGATAAATATTCAGCCGAGATTTATTCCCCAACATTTCCCAACAAACTCGCAAACATTTAGACAAAACACGAATAACAGTAATGTATTCAGACAAAATCAATTTAGACAATACCAACCAACACCAATGTCCACACAAAGCCGACAATCTTCTACACAAAGACAACAAAATAACTTCTCCCAACAAAGACCTTTGAATGCACAACAAATTCAAAGTAAATTTCCGTGGTTTCAACCTAAACCAACCCCCAAATATATAGCTGAAGAATTAAATAATATTTCCTCAGAAGATCCTTTCTATTTTAATGACGAAATGAAAGAACGATTTAATGAGTACCCTCCAGACATGTATCCAGAATTATACACGGACAATTTCTTAAATTTTATGCAAAATCCGGACAGCGAACAGATAAATAATGACGATGAAAATTTTCACAGTACTTCGAATACAGAGGACCAGATATAGCCCTTAACGCATATGTAAACGCGTTGCCGTATATTCAAATAAATAAACCCAATATAAAATTACTAATAGATACAGGTTGTAATGTCTCAATGTTAAGACCTAGTATTGCCGAACTATATTTCCCAGAATATATATACAAAGCCCCTTCGGTATTAAAAACACCAATGGGAAATCGCGAAGTAGTATGCAAAGCATTAATTCCTGCATTTGAGGAATTTCAAACTAAAGGTAACATAGAAGTCACTTTGTTCCCATTTTCTGACTACTTTGACGGCATCATTGGACTAGACGAGTTACGAAATCTCAAGTTAACAATGGATTTTACAAACCAGGTACTATTTAACGATACAGTACAAATACCATTTCATTACAGAGATCAAAATTCACAAAACAAATATAAAATAGAAATTCCACCTCGCGAATGCCTAGAACGACCATTCCCAGTAAATATACCTTATGGAGAAATACTAATACCCGAAACTAATATTAATGGATTTTATATCCCTGAAACCCTTACGGTTGCAGAAAATTACCATGCTAGATTTGAAATACAAAATGTTACAGACAAAACTATATGTCTAGAATTTAACCGACCTTTTAAAGCCCAACAGCTACAAGGTGACCAATTTGACTTTTATCACATTGAAAACTTTATGCCCAATTATCAGACAAATACAAAAAATACAGACATGTTAAATAATATCAGAATAGACCACATGAATGAAGAAGAGAAAAATGCCATTTTAAAATTAATTTCAAACTTCCCCGACATTTTTCATAATGACGACTCTAAACTAACATTTACAAATACAGTAAAACACCAAATAAAAACGACGGACGAATTACCGATTCACACTAAAACCTATAGGTTCCCTTTTTGTCACAAAGAAGAAGTAAATAGACAGATAAATAAAATGCTTAACGACGGAGTAATTAGACATAGTCAATCCCCCCTGGTCAAGTCCGATATGGATTGTATCAAAAAAAGCGGACGCCTCCGGCAAAAAAAATGGCGTATAGTTGTAGATTATAGGAAGATAAACGACAAGACTATTGACGATCGCTACCCGATACCTAACATCGAAGACATCCTAGACAAACTCGGGAAGTGTAATTACTTTACCACATTAGACTTAGCGAGCGGTTTCCATCAAATAGAAATGGACCCTCAGTCCGTACAAAAAACCACATTCAACGTAGAGCACGGGCACTACGAGTACCTTCGTATGCCTTTTGGGCTAAAAAACGCCCCAGCCACTTTCCAAAGGGTCATGGACCACGTATTAAAAGATTTACAAAACCGCATATGCCTAGTCTATATGGATGATATTATTATCTTTTCAACCAGCCTTCAAGAACACATATCAAATCTAAAACAAGTTTTTCAAAAAACTAAGAGACGCGAAATTAAAAATCCAACTAGACAAGTCAGAGTTTTTAAGACAAAATGTCGAGTTTTTAGGGCACGTAATTACGCCGGAAGGAATTAGGCCTAACCCGAACAAAATAAAAGCCATTTCAAAATTCCCATTACCAAACACAGCAAAAGAAATAAAATCTTTTTTTAGGACTATTAGGATTTTACCGCAAGTTTACAAAAAGACTTCGCAAAAATTACAAAGCCACTAACGAAGTGTTTAAAGAAAGGTACTAAAATAATACATGACAATGAGTTTAAAAATGCATTCGAACTCTGCAAGACAATTCTGACCAATGAACCCCTGTTACAATACCCTGACTTCGAAAAGCCCTTTATTTTAACTAGTGACGCCTCAAACTACGCCATAGGAGCCGTTTTATCCCAGGGCCCGATAGGAAAAGATAGACCAATTGCTTACGCAAGTCGCACGCTTAATGACGCCGAACAAAATTATAGCACCATAGAGAAGGAACTACTAAGTATCGTAAATTTTACAAAATACTTCCGTCCGTATCTATTCGGACGTAAGTTCACCATCATCACGGACCATAAACCACTCCAATGGGTAAACAACCTTAAAGAACCTAACTCTAGATTAATGCGCTGGCGCTTAAAACTCATGGAATATGATTACGAAATTATGTATAAAAAAGGCAGCGAAAATAAAGTTGCAGACGCCCTATCGCGTATAGAAATACACCCGATCGAAACACAATCAATGATAGGTAACGCGGACGCTAGCGAAAACAGAATAACCGATGATTTTCCCGACATAGCTTTGGACGATTTAATAACTTTAGAAAATTCACCTATTGAACAATTAGACACAAATCCAGAGACAACACAAAAAAAAATAAACATAATTTCAGACGTCATAATAAAACAGAAAAACCCTTCAAATGAAACAGTACATTCCTCCCAATCGAACCCCACACTAAATATACCCATAACCGAACAACCGATAAATGGATTTAGGAACCAGATCATACTAAACGTAACAAGAGACTTAATAAAACCAAAAATTAAGCTTGAAAAACCTTTTAATGTTAAAGATCGAATAAAAGTGACATTGCCCATTCAAAATTTCGAAGAACATCTAGTAGAAACGTTTAAAAATTATATTAAACCAAATAAAACTTATGGCCTACTAATACAATCAAATTTTGTACACAATGTCATAATCAATTTACAAAAAATACTTTAACGATAAAGCATACAAACTTATTCAAACAAACAAAATAGTTAAAGAAATAGTTGACAAAGACGAACAATTAGAAACCATCCAAAATCACCATGAGACAAAAACCACACACAGAGGTATAACCGAAACGAAAACAGCGCTAACAAGAACTTATTATTGGCCCCAAATGACTAACCACATAACGAATTATATAAATAATTGTATAACTTGTCAATCAGTTAAGTACGAAAGACGACCCCCTAAATTTGAATTAAAACCGACCCCAATAGGCGAACACCCGTTCGAACATATTTATATTGACACTTTCTCAATAAGCGGACAAAAGTTCCTAATGGTAATTGACTCTTTCTCGAAGTTTGCACAAGCATACCCTATTCATTTTGTAACAACCGATATCTTAGATCAATTAATGATATTCTTTTCACATTACGGTATTCCCAAAAAACTAACCTGTGATCCAGGTACCGAATTCAAAAATAACCTATTTTCAGAGTTTTGCAAAAAACATAACATAGTATTACATCACGTCACAACCCGACATCCAAATAGTAATGCCCCAATTGAAAGACTACACTCCACACTCATAGAAGAATTACGAGCTTTAGAACTAGAAAGCCCAAGACAAAATATAAAACAACTAATGACCCTTGCAATATTAACATATAATAATACCATACATTCCTCTACACGTTACACACCTTTTCAAATCATAAAAGCAAACTTAGAGTTCGACACGCCTTTTAACCTCTCGGAAAATAAAATAATGTCAGATTATATTGAAAACCAACAAAGAAATATGAAAGTTATGAACGAGTTTATAAATAAACAAAACAACAAGGTAAAAGACTTAACCAGACAAAATCAAGACAGAACCGAATTCCCTGTATTTAAACCAGAAACTGAAGCTTTCTTACTTCAAAATATACGTAGAAAAATAGCCCCAAAATACAAAAAAATAATAATTGATAAAGACTTAGATAATAAAATAAAAACCAAAGATAATCGTATATATCATAAACAAGAAATTAAACCAATACGACTAAGATCTAAAGAAACATTATCTGTTTCAGATGTGGAAAATACTAGTATTCACTCTGCAAATGATGCCAGTACATCTACAAATTAAATTGACACCCTTAACTAACCCCCTACTGCCCTTCTTAATCAGTAAAGCCAAGGTAACGAATCATAAACACTCTTTTATAAAATATATTGATTTAAATCTTTTTATCGACCCTCTGAGAGCTATCGAAACAAACGAAAGATCGATAGTACCAATGATCGACAAAAAGGATGAACTATATCCCTCAATAAACGAAATTCATAATCACTTAAACTATTTGAGAGACAAGGCCCAAACAAAGTTAAACCAAATAAAACCCTCTTTCAACTTACGTACAAAACGAGGACTACTTAATATTGTAGGAAAAGGCTCCAAATGGGCCTTTGGTTTATTAGACTCAGACGACGCGGAAAGATACGACAATGCAATTAACACCTTAGACAAAAATCAAAAAAAGTTACACCATGATCTTGAAAACTATATTACAATAATAAAAAGTTTTATGAATGAGAGTAAAGAGACACTGAACACGGTAATAAGTAATCAGGTCGTAATCAACAAAAAGATGAGAACATTGGAAAGCAATTTGAATCAATATACACTGTTCCTAAATATTCAAAATTATCTAGACGTAATGATAATTGATTGCCAGAATATAATTGAAATATTAGATACACTCGAAAACTCAATATTATTCGCTAGACTAGGGATAATACATAATAACCTATTGCCCCTAAATGAAATAAAACAAATGAAAAATGTTATACAGGAAATCTATAAAAATGGATTACCTACATTTAAGTTCGAACAGTCTTATTTAGAAATTATAAAAGTAGAAATTCATTACATACTAGACAAATTATGTTTCATCTTCCACATACCTATAACGGACGAGAATCTATATGATTATTATCACTTATTCCCGATCCCCGTTAACAATAAAATCATTGTACCCCCAAAACCATACATCCTGATGAACTCGACAAACCATTACTACTCCAGAGATCCATGCCCGATGGTTGAAGACCTGTGCGTGTACTTTGTACAACAACCACCTTTCCAGGATGATTGTATCCCACATGTACTTAGGGGAAATCAACTTAATAACTGCCCCACTATCCAGGTGCATAAAATCACATCCACCATAGTCGAACCAGTGGACGACGCCCACATTATAATAATACCTGCAAACAAAACAAAGGTACAGAAATTATGCCCCGAAAGTGAATTCGCTGAAATAAGCGAACCACATCTAATCTACCTACCACAAAGCTGTTCGATTCACATAAATAATTATAACTTCGAAAATAATGCCATTTCCATCCAAGGAAAACCCATCGAACTCCTACCTATTAGAACAAAAAAAATGTTATCACACAACGAGTTACCCATGGTACTACAAGAAGTACACACCGATAAATTAGACGATATTTATCGCGTTGCCGAAACCACTCACCTTCAGGACTTAGAAGAAATTCAAAAGCTTGGAACTAATGATATTTTACTTTATATTTGTATAACTTTAATTATTATCATATTATTATATATATTATACAGGTACTTATCAAAAAATAAAGATAAGATTACCCAGTTATTTGTAACCCATAATTCGAAAAATGATATCAAACAAGAAAACAAACCTACCCCTTTGTTTTCATCTTAGGGATGGACGAATTATGAATGCTAACTTGATATCATTTTTACGATTACAGCTTCTGCTGACATTGCAAAGCAGAGTTTATAAATATATGTAACTGCGATTACCAAGGCAGATTTAGCTCATTGTTTGAACCATTGCTTGTTAATTTAAATACTAATAATAAAGTTGGTTATTTTTCGAAATTATTCGCTTTTTAAAAACGAAGTATTTAACATCAAATACGTAAATCATGAGGCAAGAAATAATAAAATATTAAATGAACATAGTTATTAGAATTTAAGTTATGTTGTTATAATATAGAAGTACATACCGTACAGATAATTAACAAAACATTGTAATTAAAATAAAAGTGAAAGTGATAAATTTGAGGAAGCATACAATCATCATAAGTTACTTGAAGTCAGTTTAGAAACTATGAAATAAAAATTTCAGCTAGTATAGCACAATTGATTTAGTCATCCAGGGTAACTAGGAAAAACAAAAAAAGTTTGTGAAGAGAAACAGAATTTTTAAGGAAGAGGGGGAAGTTTTTGATGTGGAGAGGAAATACAAGTAAAAGAAAGAAATAAAGCGTTGATAAATAAAGTGCAGTATAAGAAGCTAAAGCAGAGTAGATAATCAAACAGAAGATATTTAATAAAATTGGAAGAAGTTTGAAAATAATAATAATTGAATGTAAAATTGATAAGGAAATCAAAATATTTAGTATTCAGTAATAAAAGGTTAGTTTCCGGCTCTTTAATTTTTGTTTTAGAAAACTTTTAGAAAATCTTTGGTTTATGAAGAAATTAATATTGGAAAGTGAAATGTCAAAATCAATGTCAGATGGGGAGAATTTAAATTTAAGAAAATAATTAAAAGTTTAGAGAATACGAGAAGAGGAAAATTTCAAGGGTGAACGAAGGAGACGGAGTTGATGTGATTTGTGCATAAGTGTTATAAGGAACTTGGTATGTGATAAACTCTATTTAAAATCAATGTCAGAACGTTATTAAACTTAAGGAGACAGATTGTTAAATATTTGTAAAAGTTAAAAAACATTATATGATCATTTGGTATTAATCTTGGCCTCAATTTAATAATAATGCCCTAGAACCTGCTCTTTGAGATAAGTGTTTCATGTTCAAAGTATTTCAATTTAAAATCCAAGTTAATGTATTAATTTGGTTGGCGCTCAGCATACTTAAATTGTGAAATTGAATTTATTAAAAGTAAAATAAAATATAGGATTTAAAATACCACAATACATATATATAAAAACCAGTTAACATTTAACATTAATCGCAAGACAACACAACGTACACCCTGACAACCAGGCACACACTCCCGAGCCCTTCCTCCTTCTCGTTCCACTCCTCTTGGGCGCAGGCGCCTTAACACATCTTCCCTTTTTTCACAAAAAAAAAAATATTTATATATATATATATACTTTAAATATTGACTTTCCTTTTACTATTATTTAGAGAAAAAGAAATGAAATGAATCAAAAAAAAAATTACTTTAAAATTTTTCCCATCTAAATGTACTTGAACTCTACAATTAATCAAATTCAATTATGAAATCTTTAAATCTGCTAGGACGGCTGCGTTTTCTGTCTTCCTTGTTCTTTATGGGGTAAACTTGTAGTTTCTTCTTAACACCTGGGGGGCGGCTTCTTTTCTTTGGGGTTGCTGCCTGCGACGTGCTTGGCAGATAATCACTGATAGGGTTCTGGGCCGAATTACCTGAGCTTTTGGCTGGAGGGCTAGGTTGACATGCAGGTAAGTCTGAAACACATGAATCATTTAAATTTGGACAATTTTGATACTCGGCTGAGACTGATGAAGGAAGTTCAGGTAGGTGTCGGGAGGTAGGAGCACTACTGGGCAGGTTAGGAAGCTTGCAAAGAAATTTTCTATTCCTCCGGATTGTTCCTTGTTCGGTTTGTACCACATAGGAACGAGGTTCTTCTGTTTGTGCTTCTACTCGGCCTTCCCTATTTAGATCCTTTATCCAAACTCTCTCCGTTGGTTTCAGGACTTCTAACCTCTTCACTTTATGGGAGTGATTATAATTTTATGCCTGTTTTTCCTTTGCTGTCGTCATCTGCTTGAAGACTTCTTCATGTTTTGGTAACCTAGATCTAAGTTTGTATTCTTGCATAGGCAAGCATCCTCTCAAGTACCTCCCCCATTAATAATTGGGCTGGTGTCGACCCATATACTGTTGGAGTGTTACGGTAAGCTAGTAATCGCTTGTTTAAATTCTCCCCTTTTTTTAGAATAGCTTTGGGACTCATTAAATTTTACCAAATTCAGCTTCGTTATGGCTGGTCTTCCTAGTAAATTTTCTCTGCATTGGATCACGTATGCAGTGACTTCCCATTCCTGATCGTTCCATCTTACTGGCAACTGGACCACCCCTCTTACATCTAATTTATGATTTTGTCCACGTCCAGGTCCTATTAGATTTGCCTTCGTTTTTGACATCTTTACGATTCCTTTCAGCTTTTCATACTGTTCTACGGCAATGACTGACTCATCTGCACCGGTATCGATTTTAAAATTTACGTGCTCTCCTGCGACCTCAAGTTTCACGCACCATGGGACATTTCACTAATGGTATTAATCGAGTTAATTACTAGTGAGCCTACCTCCAAGTGTGGATTATCACCATCGCTTGAAAAACTGTCAATGTCCTCTTCGTCATCGTACCTAGTTTCTTTTATTTTCCTTATGGTTCTACAGCACTTTCTATAATGTCCTTTTTTTACCGCACTGGTTACACCTTACCTTGCTTGCTGGACATTGTTCAAAAGGGTGATTGAATTTAGCTCCGCATCTAGGACATTCTTTCCTATCAAGAACTTTCTGTTTGCTTGTCTGCTTTCTAAATTCCTTCTTTGGAAATTTTCTTGTCATCCAGTCAATTGACGTCGTTTCACCCACGGTTTGTCGTATCGCCCTGTTCTGATGTCTTACGGCTTCTGCTTGCTTAATTTTTTCGATTGCCTTTTGCATGGTCAATTCCTCATCTAGCTGGAGACGTTCGGATAATCCACTATTGCGTATTCCCACGACGAGATGGTCCCGTATTAGTTCATTGTTCAACTCTCCATACTTACAAGACTTTGCAAGGTTAATTATCTCTGTAACGTATTCGTCTGCGGTTTCGCTTCTGACTTCTACTATTAAATTTGGCCCGTTCATAAATTATGTTCCACTTCTTGGCATAATACTTATCGAAAAACTCTTATACCTTTTCGTAGGTGTCCAATTCGGTTATCTTTACATTTTGGGCACAGAATATCTTATCCACTTCACATTCCACATGAAGTAAAATCTGATTTACCTGCTGCTCCTGAGATAGTTTATCTGTGTATGTAGCTTTACGGTATCTTTCGTAACCTGCATACCAGAACTCTCAGTAGACACTTTTAAAAGAGAATTTTCCGTACACCGGCACAGGTAATAAATCTGGGCGTTGTTGCAAAACTAACCGTCTCATTTCATCTAACTGTTGTTGAATATCTAGATTTTTCTGTGTCAAGCTCGCTATCACCGCATCCGCCATTTTTGTTCAATTCGATTACTGTCAGACTTTTTCTGTTCTGTGCTGTCAGACGTCGTCGATTTCTTCTTCTTCTTCTTACAATTGTCGTGACGTGTCGATAAGATTGATAAAAAAAACTCATGAATTTACACCCGACATCATGTTATAGCGGTTGGGCGAGGAGCTTAATTAAACACGTACTCAAGCACTGAATAATCACGGTTTATTTGATAGACACAACGTACGTGATATATATACATATATATAAAAAACCAGTTAACATTTAACATTAATCGCAAGACAACACAACGTACACCCTGACAACCAGGCACACACTCCCGAGCCCTTCCTCCTTCTCGTTCCACTCCTCTTGGGCGCAGGCGCCTTAACACATAAACAATAAATATTTTCCCAACATTTTTATAAATTAGCAGATAATTATTGGTTAATCTTAAAAAGCTGAAATATAAATATAGCACACTTACCTATTTCCCAAATATCGATAATCCACATCCAACACGCACAGAACTAATCACAGGAAATAATTATATTATTAAATCAAGAATTAATAAAGTACAATCTCACAAACTTGAAACTGCGTTGCAGCGTTGCAAAATGCAAAATGTCTGCAGTATGACGAGAGTAGCGCCAAAGCTGCCAAACTACGAATTGCCACGCAGTCGCAGACTGTGTAACGCACAGAACGTTTAACAAATCGGATCATGAGTTGATAGCTTCGAGAATGGTTATCTGTCTTCAGTTTACTCTATTTGTATTAGTCGCATCTCTTGTTATCTGCTTATAACCTGGACCAAGAAACACACCTTATATACCAATCACTGACCCAGCATTGCGCGGTAGATTATTATGGAATTTAAAAATTAAATTAAATTAAGTAGTTTCAAATATAAGAGAATATAAATCAAATTTTAATTGTAAGATGTCATTTTAGTCATCTCTGATATTTAAATAATCAATGTATTTTGGTTTTAATAAGGTGGTACTTAGGTAAGTACATAACAAATATTACACATTACACTACACCGAAGTTTTCATATTATCTATATTTCATATTATAGCATTAATTCGATTTATATTATTAAACAATTTTAATACTGTACTGAAAAAAAATTAATAAAATATAATTCAAAGATAATGTTCATATATTATTTTCCTTGAACATTATTGTTTCCTTATGAAAGAATATTCGTAGGATGATTCCCGGAAAATTACTGTTTCATTATGAAAACATATTTATATTCTATGAATATTAAGTTATTATTCACGAAGAATATTCCTTTATTATTCGTATGAAATATTCCTAGATCATCATAATAAATTACATATATTCTAAGAATAATAAAATAATATTTCGAATATGTACATTCCCCGGAGGACATTTACAGATCATTCTTAGAATATCCTGTGCTATCTGGGAATGTATACTATTTAAAGCATTAATTTCATTTTTACAATGAACAATAATAAATAAAGTCGGGCGTTATATACGCGTAAACACCCGCCCCGGCCGCTGTTGACCCAAACACTATGGAGCCTATGTTAAATATAATTAAATTGCTTTTTCCTAAATAACAAAACGTTTGTCGTGATAAATAGCATGCTATAATAAATAAATTAATAAGTTAATGCATTTTGTATGTTTATGTGAGTTTTTGCATGTATACAGGAAAAATAGACCAAAAAAACCTGTTTATTATTTGATTTCTTAGAGTTCTATTTATAGAATAAGGTTAGTTATCATTTTAGGGTTATTAATCAGTGAAATTATTTGGGGTTCACGGGTTGCGGTAAGGGAGACATGGATGGATAATAAGGAGAGATGACGTATGAGGTGGAGTCGGTGTAAATGGGAATTAAGTCATGTATGTGGAATGTCAGTGAGTCAGTCGTGTTATACGTGTTCATCGTAGAGGGGAAATCTTTCGTATATATGTTTATGCACGTGCTGTGGGTCGTTATGTCGTCGGAAGCGAGTCATGTCTCTAGTAAGTGTAGAAGTTTGTGTTTTTTGTTTTAAGAAACTTAGTCGCAGTCTCGTAAATATAGGGTTGTATTAATTGTAGTCCGTGTAATCGTGTCATGTTTGTGTATCTGTTAGAGTTTGTTAAAAGTCTAAGTAGTTTGTTTTATGTAGTCTGTAATCGTTTGTATTGCGTGTCCGACATGTGACTCCATGCCGCACACGCATATGTCATTGTAGGTCTAAGTGTAGTCTTGTAAAGTAAGAGTTTATTGTCAGTAGAAAGTACGCTACGTCTATTTATTAGTGGGTATAGTCTGTTTAATGTTACGTATGTCTTGTTAATCGTGTTTGTAATATGTCTTTTGAAAAAGTGTAGTTATTGTGCTGAACAGAAGGAACGACTGCTAGTGGCGACTAGAATCATTTCTCTCTAACTTGCTGATCCCGACAGACATACTAGAAAATTGTGAGCCATTAGATTGGATTCGTTGCTTTAATGATAAAGTATGTTAAATCTTTGACTGTTGGTTGATATTAATACTTGAAAATTATTTCCGTGCTTCCAGCAGCACAATTAAATGATTTTATCTTATTTTAAATATATTTTATTACACGTTGATTACACCATGTATTATAGCACGAATTGCTAGATTTATGGCTTAAATCTAAATTAACTCTCGCCGTCGACACGTTATGGCTTAACTTCTTCTAACTACCTGAAACGATGACCTGATCTATATGAATTCCAATGGATAAGGAATATTGGGCTAAAACATAAAAGGTTATTATCAAATTTTGATCTGTAACGTCATCCGAAAACCACATGGAACATCTGTATTGGCTCGAAAAATATCTGTAATTATTTACAGAATCCTTATGATTTATGGCTCTTTTTGAATGATAACAAAACCGGAACTGTGGAGATTACTGCATATCTTATCCCAAAGTTAAGTAATTTTCCTAATATTTTACATGGTACTTTCAACAGCAACTATGCTTACTTCGCTATTTTTGCTACTGAATTTTTCTTCAACCATATTAATTAGATTATGCTTGCTTTTGCTGAAGTATATAACCTAGATTAAATTTATTGTAGAATTTATTGCAGCTTATTTTAACACCTCAAGTTTAAATTTTGCTATAATTTACTTTAGTTATTTAGATTTAAATACATACCGTTTTTTCTTTATGTAACTATTTTGAGAGCCGAGGTTCCCGCATTTTGGTATAGTAGTGTAACAAATTTCAGTGATTTTACAAGTCTGTGTTACATAATTTTGTTTATACTAATATCGTTATATTGGTTTCCATTCAGTTGGATTAGTTTCGAATTTGGTAATAGATGACATGGTTTAGTCGTTAAACTACGTGCTCACATTTGCCAAGTTCTTCCTGTATTTTCGATGGTTCCGGTAATTTAAGCATATATTAAGAGGAGGATAGAGCTTGAGATTTTCCCAAGATGTTAATGGGGTGGCATATATAGAAGTAAACTAAGATAAATGCATACCAAAAAAATAATAATAACAAATAAATAACACTGTTGGTTGAACTTACCTACCTATTAGTAAAGATACCTATCAAGGTCAATAGATAACAGTGAAACAGAGCTGGTTGCCAAGTTAATAAAGAAAATTTGAGCGCCACGTGATTTGATCCTGATTAGGTATCGTTCGCGACTATTAATTATCACTCAAAATCACGAAAAGGCAATAATCAGATTACAAGTGAAGAGTAGGTAATCTTCAAAGAAAGTTTGTACGCATAGTATATATACATATATCAAAAATATTGTGAAATAATCACTATTACCCCCAAAATTAATTATTTCACAATTACAATATGGTACCGCAATTAAAATACTCCCATTAACAAAAAAAAAAGGGAAATTATACATATGTGTCTAATGAGAAATGGGCACAATGAAAACATACAAAAAAAAACAGAAACAAATAGAATACTAATAGGTATTAGGAATGTCTTGCTAATTCATACAGTCAAAAGTCACCAAGTACCTATATAGCTATATTCTGGTTCACAGCCTTTTAACTTACCAATGTAAATTTAATTAATTATCATTATATAATTTCACAAATAATTATTTAACAAAGAATAATTAAGTATTGAATAACTGATCCAATATTATTATTAGATCCAGTTTAGGAACTAATATATAGTTGATTAGAGAAAATGATATGCAAATATTTAGACATGCATATACAGGGTGAGTCTTAAGTGTGTAGTTATATTTAAACCACCGATTCTTGAAATCTGTAGAAACCCTCTGACACATTTTTTTTTAATTCCCATGTGTAACAGATCGCTTTCAAAAAAATATGATGAAATTGTTTTGGAACTGCTGATTACTGGAAATATTCTATATCTTAGCAAAAATGATGTAATGGACTGAAGCAACGTTGCCGCATATCTTATGCAATTCTCTTACTTAGGCGCGATTTTACAATCGAGTTAACATGAAGGTTCCTAGCATTATATTTTCACAAAAATCGATAAGATTATAATACAAACCACTTCAACTAAAAGTTACTTTAGCATAAAATATTTGTTGCTCTAACCACTTCCAAAACAAATGTAAAATTGAAAAAATTCGAATTATAAAAGTGTGAGTTTAGCTAACCCACGATTGAAAAAACGAGCCCTAGCATTAAGTTCATTCCCTAATTTATAATAATTCTGGACGAAATAATTACCTACTTAAACGATTAATTGCTCCATTTGAAATAATTTTTAAACATTTTGAAATACCTTTTAATGTGAGAAATGTACAATTTTGACTTTTTCTTGCACCAATCAACATTTATTTTTAAGCGTTTCATATGGAATGTACAACTAAAACTAAATTTTACGATGAACAGTAAACTTCCTAGGGAATCTCGAGAGGAATTTAATATTCCCATCTCATTTTTTCAAAGTTTATAAAAGGATTATTATTTTTAAGAAGTAGGTACTTACCCTTTGCTATTACAATAATTTAAAATGTGTAGGTGTTCAAGGAATAAATCAGCTCTCTACTATTTTATTTGGCCTCTAATAGTAAAACACTGAAGGTGCAACACAATAACAGGTGATGGAAAATAATTTGCAGTATTTTCACACACTTCTGTCACTTTTTGCACTGGTCATACAGTTTGCATTTTATTCCTCCATAATACTCTGGACGGTTAGGAGGATAGTATACGTCATTTTTTTATAAAAAAAGATCAATTTTTTCTTGAGAAAACAGCACTTTATTCGGGATAGGCCATTACATGATAAAAATTCAACCATGCCATAATGTGAACTGCGATATTAGCGTCGCATATGTAACGATTTTCACACATCTAACCACGCACCTAATCAGTGTTGCCAGACACACCATTTTCATGGTATTTATATCATTATTTTCCTTGTGTACCTCCACTTTTTTTAAGTAATAAAACTATTATTTAAAAATTTCTACCATTTCACACCAATATTAGCAAAAGTTGATAAAAAAAATCAAATTTAGGTCGTCAGCCCCGACTTCGGTCAGTTCTTAAAAAAAGAGTAAACTAAATTAAATTTTATACCGTGTACGTAGAATCTTTATAAATCGAAACCTAGCGTAAACAGCGCTAGTTGTGCAAGTCCAAATAAATAATAGGTAGTCTTTTTGCTATTTTCTGTTGTGTCTGTTGCGATGGTAAGACCCGTTTTTTTCAATGCTCAGTTAGCTAAATTAACCGTCAGTTAGGTCAATAGAAATTTCTTGAAAAGCATCATGAATTATTTATAATGAAATTTATAACCTATGTGAAAATCTCACACATCTGGCAACACTACACCCCATGTAAAAACCAGTGTTATTGTAATTCGCGTACCTGTCTGCATTAGAATTTACAAAAATGTGTTTAATATCGTTATTTATAGTTTTTTGTGATTAAATTTGTGATTCGAAGTGTTGAGTTATGTTATCGAAATTTATTATTTATAATTTGTTCCTTTGGTGGCTTATTTTGTGAAAATTAGTGATTAACCATAGCGACTAATTTTATTATTTTAATGCTGGATATGTTAAAGGCATATTTTCAAGTAGATGAAAATGCTAGACAAACAAAACAGCTATGGAATGCTATCCAAACCTCAAGCCCATATGATATATTCATGTAGTAACTGTTGTATTAGGTAAGTAAACAAATCTGCTTTTTCGTTCTTTTAAAGTAAATTCGTCTTTCTAAAATGATTATTTTCAACTTTGATTCATTTTTAGAAATGAACAATATTAAACTTAAACTATAAATGAGAGACAATAATAATAATTTAAATTACACAGAAAAATTATTGCATATTTTTAATATTTGGTGCTTACGGGACGAGTTCTGTTTATTTATAAAAAAAGTGTCAGGATTACCTAATTTTACAAAGAAAAATAGATAAACAGATACTTTTAACACCTTTTATTTTAAGAGCAAGCTACAAGTGACAAGTGCCCTTTCCACAAAGGACTAATCTATCGCGCTTTGGCCACCTTGAAGTTTATTTCTTATTTTCGGCCAGTGTGTACAGATATCATGCTTTCTTAAAAAAGCTCAATGTTTTATAAACTATTAAATTTGTTTTGGTGCAGCGTCTACACTGATATTAAATAAGTATAATATCGTCTCACAAAATGTCCGTGACAAACGGGTAATACATTTTTTTTTAAATTCAAAATTTGCAATTCATGTTATGCATGCAATTATAGGATAATTGCGATGACGAACTCTGGCAATAGCAACACTGCCTTCAGTTACGTCATTTCTGTGAACGGCGTTTACAAAGTTATCCAGTGACTATCAAAATGTCAGTGGCTGGAGGACGAAAAAATTATCAGATATTAAATTTTTTTTTTTATCCAAAAAAATTTTTTGACCGTGCCAATCAATTGTACACTACGAAATATACTGAGGGATAAAATATAACTACGCATTTAAAACTCACCCTGTAGGTATTCGTATACATAGGTGTGCGTCTGTGTAAGTAAATTAATAAATCAATCGATAATAATATCCAGTTTAGAAAGTACATCTAATTGACTAAGAAAAACTAATATGTATATATTATGCACAACCCTGTATATATAGATAACCCGTATATTTATGTGTATATCGGTGTAAGTAAGTTAATGTGGTAACTTCGGTAAAAAGAAAATAAATAAATTTTTAATAAATGAACACTACTGTAAAAAAAATTAAAACGTAAAGTGTTTAATATAAATGATTTTAAATTTAAGTAGCAAAGGTTAATATGGTTATAAAGTGTTAGGCAAAATTTGATGGTCTTTAAACGTTTATCAGTACGCACAGTTGTCTCTATTATTTCCTCTAGGTGTAGGAGATATGTCCAAGCTGAAGAAAATTCTATAGTATGTACATACCAGAGCAACTAAGATTCCTAAAATACCTAGAGACGAACATAGCACAATGACGTCCTTAAATAAAACACACCAGGTAGGAGGTCAATCGGGTGTAAACCTATATATATATATATATATCCACAATGTTACAAAATGGTTAGCAATTTCTAGCGGCATACAACAATATGTATTTTAGATAAACTCCGCCAAGGAAGACCCTAAAATCAATACCACGAACTAATAGATGCTCCTAGTTTAAGAATTAATAATAATTGTTATTTAGATAAATATAAATTTAGCATACCTCTATGGAGGGCTTCAGAAGATGCACTTGATGCAACACAGGCACTTTAAAGAAACGTTGTTCTAATTCTTCTTGCAGAGATAAGATTTTCATAACATAATACTAAATAATTATTAAAGAGTGTAATATGAAAATCACAAAAAGTCGTTGAAAATGGATATATCCCAAAACTATGGATTACAGAAATAACTTTTCACTTTCGCACGGCGAACAACATTTAACTAAAGTAAAAAAAATAGCCGTGTAAAAAAAGTAACAGTTTTTTTACTAATCTAGAAATACCAAATAGACTGACAAGCGTTAGTCAACTCTCGGGAAGGAAAAAGGTTATTAATTCTTAAAGCAGTGAAATTGAACAAATAAATTGATTTAAACGATAGTGTTATAAAATGTCTTTCTGGAGAACATTATTACATTCGATAATATTACTTGATGAATAAGATATTAAATTTATTAACTTATAAATGTATAAAAATCTAGCGCGCGCCTATAGTATAGTCGATGAAACCTATATTGTGACGGAACGAGCGGGGCAAGACGCGACATGTGGTCGGGAAATGTATAACATATCATCATATGACATCTTTCGTCTTTTACACCGCTTGCATTAAAGCGACAACGATGATTGTTGTGTTTGCTGTCACGCGACCAAGGCAAAGTTGTGATACTTCAGGGCCGCACTTAATTTTGTTACCGGATTCATTCTAACAGTGCTGATATATTTGTATGTATAATATAAGATAAATAATAATTATTTAATATCTGTTTATTTGCTGGCGTGTTTTTGAAAATATTTTAAGAAGGTTATTGTGTTAAAGTGAATTGTGTAATAGTGTAATATGAGTAATAATTATTTTATATCTGTTAATTTGCTGGTGTATTTTTTGAAAATAATTTAAGGTTATCATGTTGCAGTGAGTTGTGTAATAGTGTAATATAAGTAATAATTATTTTATATCTGTTTATTTGCTGGTGTGTTTTGAAAATAATTTAAAAAGGTATTTGATGTAAAAATGTTTCGACCGCGGGAGGTCTCTACGTTTGCATCTTATTGTGTTTGTGAAAATGAAAGTGATAAAGAGAATCAAAGTTCGTTAGTGTTTTCAATAAGAAAAAATCGGTTACATTTGAACCAGCAAGCGAAACAAATTTATTTAAAAAAAAAGTTGATTGAAGATGAAGTTACTTTGTGAACATCCATTTTGATTTAAAAAATTATAAACACTTTTTTACTTGTCTAGTTTTCACTTTATTTGTTATTTTACAACTAGTTTCATCTTATTCGGACATTTTCAAGTAAACTAAATTATACACAGATTTTACTTTAATTTAAATATAAACTGACCTGAATAGAGGGATGGGTCACTTTATGGTTGATAATATAATTCAAATTTGTACAGATGTTATGTTTTTAAATGTAGGGGTTTTCCAAGCTAGTAAATTATATTATGGTGTGATTTTTATTAGCAGTAGTTTATCTGAATAAGTTTAATAACGGAGAATTATTTAAATCTATTTGGTCGTTAAATATGTTGTAATTTTTAGTCCTATTTAATTTATTAATTTCTAACACTTCTAATAAATTAAGTTTTTTACTTTTCCCACAAATATGTAATATTTTAGGTTGATGGTCGTCAGTTATTGTATGACCAGAATCTGTTAGATGTTTATAAAAGTTGGAATGTTGTTTTTGTGTGTGAATATGTTCTCTATATCTTACTCCGAATGATCTCCCTCTTTGGCCTACATATGAGGCGTTACATTCTGGGCAATCTAACCGATATACACCACAGTTTTTAGACATATCAGTTTTTTGTTTTGCATTGAAAAGATATCTGCCTATAATTTTGTTAGAACTAAAAGATGTTTTAATATTAAATTTGGAAAAAGTATTGCTAATTGAATAGGAGAGTTGACCTGAATATGGTAATGAAATGTATGTTTGAACTTTTTTCTCGTTAATAGTGGGATAAAGTTCTTTCAAGAGGGACTTATTTTGTTTTTTATAGATTAAATTGTTGATTATATTTTGAGGGTACCCGTTATTATGTGCAATAGGTCAGTCTTATTGTGTCTAATTCTTCTTTTAAATCTGTCTCAGATAGAGGTAAGCTGAAGGCTCGGTGTGTCATAGATTGATATGCGGCTAATTTGTGGGAGAGAGGGTTATAGGAATTAAAGGGTATAGTGGCGTCTGTAAAAGTTGGTTTGTGGTAAATATTATAGGAAAAAATTAGAAACAGAGAACGACAATAAATCGATAAACTTTCTCGACTTAACTATAAAAAGACATAAAACATCATTTTCCTATAATATTTACCGCAAACCAACTTTTCCAGACGCCACTACACCCTTTAATTCCTATAACCCTCTCTCCCACAAATTAGCCGCATATCAATCTATGACACACCGAGCCTTCAGCTTACCTCTATCTGAGACAGATTTAAAAGAAGAATTAGACACAATAAGACTGATTGCACATAATAACGGGTACCCTCAAAATATAATCAACAATTTAATCTATAAAAAACAAAATAAGTTCCTCTTGAAGGAACTTTATCCCACTATTAACGAGAAAAAAGTTCAAACATACATTTCATTACCATATTCAGGTCAATTCTCCTATTCAATTAGCAATACTTTTTCCAAATTTAATATTAAAACATCTTTTAGTTCTAACAAAAATATAGGCAGATATCTTTTCAATGCAAAACAAAAACTGATATGTCTAAAAATGGTGTATATCGGTTAGATTGCCCAGAATGTAACGCCTCATATGTAGGCCAAAGAGGCAGATCATTCGGAGTAAGATATAGAGAACATATTCACACACAAAAACAACATTCCAACTTTTATAAACATCTAACAGATTCTGGTCATACAATAACTGACGACCATCAACTTAAAATATTACATATTTGTGGGAAAAGTAAAAAACTTAATTTATTAGAAGTGTTAGAAATTAATAAATTAAATAGGAATAAAAATTACAACATATTAAACGACCATTTAAATAATTCTCCGTTATTAACTTATTCAGATAAACTAAGTACTGCTAATAAAAATCACACCATAATATAATTTACTAGCTTGGAAAAACCCCTACATTTAAAAACATAACATCTCACAGTAGTGGTCCAAATTTAGTTGAGAACGGAACTAATATTTTTTTTTCCTTGAAATGTATTAAAAGCACTAAGGAATCATGGGAAAATATGAAAAAAATCTTGGCTTACAGATATGGTTTTTAAAAGGGGTGGCATGTCGGGAGCACTAGGTTCCGTATGTCTGTAGGGTTTTTTGACTACGACCTTGTTTTAACCATTTAAAATTATTATAATCATTCTGTATATTAAACGGAATGATTATGAAATAAAAATAACGAAAATGAATTGATAATATTTAGGAGCTTAGGGGTAGTTTTGAAGGAAACACTACACTTTTTTACAAACATTTATTTCAAACAGGTCAACTTATCACTCAATTCAAACGTAGAATAACAAAAATAGGTCAGTTAAGTAATTTCAGTCACTTTCACTGTCGTCATCTGTTGATGATACATTTGTGGTTGTATCGCTTTCATCTGCCGAACCTTCTTCCATAACAGCTGCACAAAGCGGTTCAGTTTCCGGCTTAAGATCTGGTTCCTTTAACAGGCTTATAACCTCTGAACTAAAAGATGAGAGTTTCTTGTTCGGCAATTTTCTTGAAGATGATATTAATGGATCCGACGAAAGTAGTAACCTATTCAATAAATCTTCATTTGTAGTCACCCTCGAAAACTTTCTGTATGAAACTCTCTAAACTTTTTTAAATCTTTATTCCGAGATTCCTGAGCTTCCTCAGACAGTTGCCCAATGGGTAATAGTGGAGTTCTTATTATTGCAGATCCGTGAAGGAGAATTTTATGAACTGACGCAGGCATGTAATACCATGGATACTTTTCCACGAACAGTCTGGCCGTTTGCACTGCATATTTGTTGAAAACCTCACAGTTAATCTCGTATCCACAAGATAATGCAGATAGTATAACGCCGAACCTTCTAATTATCTCTTCATGAATACCAGTTATGGAAGCCGATTGAGCTGCATCTTTAAAAAAACGTCTAGCTGTATTTCCGTCATTTGTACTTCCACTTACACCAGGTTTCGGAATGTCTACTAATAACCCCATTTTTTTCCTGAAATCTTCTTGTAATTTTTTTTTTCGCACTTCAACAATGGATTTATTTTCTCCTCGTATCTGCCACTTTTATCTCCAATCTGTATGATACATGTAAAAGATATTCAAAACATCAAATCCGTGCATGTAAAGTTGATAAACCAAATTGAAAAGATTGTTCGTCTGCCTGCTTTTGTAAAATTGCATCAATGTTATTCATTTCAACAGGTTTTGCTTTACATAAATAGCAGATCTGAGCAGAAGATGTGTCAGTAAGGGCGTTACAAACCTTTCCGTTCATCATTGACATTATGCAAATATATCTAATTCTGATGTCTCGGTTCTGAACTGTACAATTAGTTGGCTGAAGTTCTGCTATTTGAGCTTCAATGTGTTGCATTTCTGCCAAAGAAAGTTGTGTGGTTTCCTTTTGAAACTGGAAGCGAATCGGTCGACAATACCTTGTAGAGGATGGCCTAGGATTTTGCCATACAATTCGTTTTTCTTAATCTGGTTGCTGAGAATAAAGTTGAAGTGGTACCAAAGATGATAAAAATAAATCACCATCACTTAATCCCATCTCCTCATATCGTTGTTTATACCGTGAATGTCCAGTACTACCATCGCAACCCCATTTAACTAATAATACCAAATCCTTCGATTGTTCTTCAGTCAAACTTAAAATAACTGGTCCCTGTAATTGAAGTATACGATTTGCAGTGTGATCTTGAAAAGATCTTGAGGCCAAACTTCTGCCAAGGTTTCCGTAATAGTTAACGCTTCTTTCGGGGGGTAGCATCTTCTCTCAGCTTCCAGAACTCTATGGTAGTCGGGATAAATATCAGCGTTATGTTTTTTCCCCTCTTTTCTTAATAGTAACTACTGGTGCTTTGACAATTTTCCTTTGACAATAAGTGAAACTGCTTCATCTTCATTGTATGCTATAACATTTTTCCGTTCTCTAGTCTTGAGCCATCAAGATCTTATCTTTCCAGCACGAGTAGGAGTTGTGAACACAGCTTCTGAAATCAGTTTAGAAGTTGCCTGTTGACCCTTTTCTTTAAGACTTTTTTTGGCAGCAAATGTAAGTTCCTCAGCTTCATATACTGCTGCTATATTTTCCACTCTCTTTCTTTTCGCTCTTTCTCCTTTCTTTGGACGACCAGTTGATGTACTTGGTTGTGGCTCTGCAGAGGGCTCCTTTCTCTGAACCAAATCTGATTTTTCAAAAACAAATGCTCCATTTAACCAACTGTCATTCCTTTTTAAACATCGATCCACAGTATTCGCGCAATTTTCAAATTTTTCAAAAACTTTACTGCAAAAAACGACTACACTCCTTCTGAAGACGTCGTTGTTCGTCAATATTACCCTCTATTTCAAAGTATTGGACTAAATAATTGAGTAGATGCTTTGTTTGAATATTGCGGTTTTCTCTGGATTTCTGTCGTAAAATATCGAAAAGTTGCCTTCTCGTTAACATTTTCAATAAAGGACGAAATTTCCTAAAAATTAAAATATTAGTATCAACACACTATTGTATTAACTTGCCGACGTTTCGGTATAATTTATTACCATCCTCAGGGCACTGTAAGATATAAATAAATTGATTGTAAGTTATTCTATAACTATATGGGTGATAAATTATAATCCAAACTAATAGTGAAGAAATAATAGTGAACAGTTAATTAATTATTCTATAACAGATTGTAGAAAACATGTACTTATTTTAGGCACTTCAATTATTATTTAGAATTAGTTATAGGTTAGTGATATATAAAATTTATAAACAAATAGGTACTCACATTTGTTTATAAATTCACTAACCTATAACTAATTCTAAATAATAATTGAAGTGCCTAAAATAAGTACATGTTATCTACAATCTGTTATAGAATAATTAATTAACTGTTCAATATTATTTCTTCACTATTAGTTTGGATTAGAATTTATTACCCATATAGTTATAGAATAACTTACAATCAATTTACTTATATCTTACAGTGCCCTGAGGATGGTAATAAATTATACCGAAACGTCGGCAAGTTAATACAATAGTGTTTTAATTACATTGGACCTAATAACCCAAAAAAATTTGTACTTAGTATTTAAATTGTGGTCTGGAAATTATTATTATATTAGTATTAACATTATTCGTAGCATTATTATTAAATAATTATTAATTATTTTATGCCATATCACGTTTAATGTATGTATAGAAAAATAATACATTCTCACAGAGACTCAAAATAAATTAAATATTTTTAAACTGGGGCAGTAGTGGTCCTCAAATATTTGGTATGTTTTTACTGACATTTCAAGCTATTTTTTGAATATTTTTCGAGAGCGGGGACTCGCTGGATTTTTCTGTAGGTCTACGTGAAGTTTAAAATTTACACTGATTTGAGTGAGAAACAATGCAGAAGTTAATGCTTGTGAAATAAATAAATTGCTTACCTGACTAAACTACCCAATATATATTTCACCAAAATAGCACACAAAATATTAACTACCACCTCTGAACAAACTCGGGCTACTAAACAAACTTTTATTACATTAAAGCGCACTACATAAATGCTTGGGTTTACTCAGGCGTACAAAGCAGGCAGATCGCCGTAATGACCTGAAATTCTAGGAAGGGATGGTCTGGGTATTTCCGCATGCGCCGCTAAAATTTTATTAAGGTACAACAACCTTGAGAAAATGGGACTTTTTTTCGCTTTTAAACCAGATCGGAATCACTGTGCTGTACAAATTTAAATTATATTATCAACCATAAAGTGACCCATCCCTCTATTCAGGTCAGTTTATATTTAAATTAAAGTAAAACGTGTGTATAATTTAGTTTACTTGAAAATGTCCGAATAGGATGAAACTAGTTGTAAAATAACAAATAAAGTGAAAATTAGACAAGTAAAAAAGTGTTTATAATTTTTTAAAACAAATTTGTTTTAATGTTTACAATAGTCTTTTTCCAATAATCTTTTGAGTTGCAAATTTTTTTAATGGAATCTCTATTATGAGGAAAATTATAATAAAGCACAACTGTTGGAGTCCTGCAAACGAAAAATTATGAGAAGAAGTATATTTATTATAGATAAAGTAGCGGAGAGATATGGCCACAAAGTGTTGAAATTACCTCCATATTTCTGTATTTTCAACCCGATTGAATTAGTTTGGTGAAAATTGAAGAAAAATGTCTGAAAAGGAAATATCTTTCCAAAATTCGATAAAAAAGTCGTAGAGTTGATTCAAAATGAAGTGTTGAAAATTAACAAGGAAGATTGGGAAAAAAAATTAGGAAAGTACCTAATTACAATTGAGGATGATTATTCAAAAATTGCCAATTTTATATAAATAGTGGAAATAATAAATAATTTATTATAAATTTGAACGAGGATAGTTAGTAGTTCATCTGAAAATGAAGAAAAGGGTGAGAAGGGCGAGGATTCAGAGGAAGAAGTAATGTGAGGTGAGGTAAGGTGAAGTGAAGAAGTGAATCAACTGTATTATTTAATTCCGTTTTTGTGCTTTTGTAGTTCAGTGCTTGACAAACATTCTTTTTCAGGATGTTATTATTTATTAGTGTTATTATTTTTTTTTTCATTCTGACAAAAATCTGTCTTTCTGTTTTTATTGTAGTAATAACTTTACTATTAGAATTTATTTTAAGGGAGAAGAGAAGATTATTTGTTTATGTTACTATTTTGAGAGTATATTTTTTGTTTTTATTTTACTTTTTAAAGGTTTCTTGTTACTTCTTAAATAATCTCTTTAAATAATCTCGTTATTCTATACTAATATTCCATACCCATCCTTTCCTGGCAAGAAATGCTTACCTCCTCGCGGTTATTGTTGGGTAGTAACAATTTATATTACGCGAACTTGATTACTGTAACTGCTTATGTGTAGTCAATACGTTAAATTCAATACTTTTATTTCAAGTTAATACTTTTTTGTACAATTGTTAAATTGTTTCTAGCTAAACTGAGCACAAAATCCTACATTAAAAAAAAGTAAATGGACGAACAATACAGTTAAATCCGGCTCTGTGTTCCTTAGCGTCTTACCCCGGACGTCCCGTCACAATATAGGTTTCCTCAATTATACGTTAGTAACAGTGGTAAAACATTTATATTCCTATAAGAAACTACCGATGGATGCTTTTCAATACAACACACTTATATTAGAAGATATGTTAAGTTGACGAAACTAATATAATTTAACGTAGATAGGTTGATCCCATATGAGTAATTATTCATGATAAAGGAAACAGAAAAATTCTCATAAAATTCCTTTATTAATGTGACCGGTTTCGTGAACAAATTAATTACTTATAAAAATTCCTGTGTCTGATGATGTGAAGTAATTAATTTGTTCACGAAACCGGTCACATTAATAAAGGAATTTTATGAGAATTTTTCTGTTTCCTTTATCATAATATAATTTAATTCTATTTTATTTCTTTTTATTTTTATGAAGTAGGTATTTTAGTAAAATATGTTTTGATAAAATTGAACTGTAACACATTTTTCGTGAACCTGTCATTTGCGCTTGGATATTGCACCTTTTCTATCAAAACTTACTGTAGTAGAAATTTTTTAGCCTTTCGTTTAAAGTTTTACCGGAACATTAATGCGACGATACAATATATTCTTCATAAAGTGTTTCGTTTTTCTCGAAATACGTAGTACAATACTGTTTTTGAGTATCTTATCTGTCGAGTGTTTCGTTTATCTATTTATCGATATAGTATGTTATGACATATAGGTATCGTTAGCTTTGGTTGTTTGGTTAACCTCATAATACCGATTAGTAGTCGGAGAAAAAATGTCCGTACTTTTACTTTGTGTCAATAGATATCTATTTACCGTTCGTGTTTATTTTAAGATTAGTATATGGTTTTTGTACTCACCCTCTACATTATAGTATTCTCTTATTGTTGCATCAAGGGCATAGTATAACTCTACATGCTGATCAAGTTAGTGTTATTTACCTCTATTGTTTATTTTAAGATTGGTATATGGTTCTTATACTCATATTTTTAACTTATTATTGTATTAAATGCCCACTATATCTCTACATGCTAGGCGTTACCTTATCAAGTTAGTATTATTTACCAGGTTTTGTTTATTTCTGAATATTTTTGCTATTTCGCAGTTTCGCGTAAAAGTTATTTATACGATACCTACTTCAAGTACCTAACATCTAGCAAATTGCACCGACGTGTAGTTTCGAGATATTGCTATTCTGTCATAGAAAGCTGTGAACTTTTTATAACCTTTTGCTATAATAATTAAATTTCTTAGAGCCATTTTTACAACCTTTTGTTGATACAACTTATATTTCTTTATGCAGGTTAAGTGTAATGTAAAACAAATTTGACTCAGTACTCATAAAGTACCTACTGTGTTTTCTCGTGTGAGATAGTATTTACTAACAAATTTTCGTTGCTTAATTATCTTTATAGTTATCATTACTAATCGCTGTAAGATAATAAATTCTAACCTCACTGTATACCTAGTTGTTGAGATTTCCTCGAATGTACTAACCATGTAATATAGTGAGTATTAATCCATATCTTGTGATATTCTTTGCGATTAACTAATAATTTGTAATATAGTTTATATATTTTACTCTACTTTTCATTTCACTAATTTACTTATTGGTCACAACATTTTGATCCACAACCCCTATCTGCTCTCCAATTTTAACTGAAGCTAGCCGCCATCTCGAAAGCTCTTTTTTTATCTTTATCTTGGGGCGTATATAGTGATACCCTTCGAGAGGCAGAAATCATGCTTGGAAAATATAAGAAAACCATTTGTTTAATATACTTTAGTTTCGATACAATGTATATAATGATACACTTTGAAAACAGAAGACAACTGAAATTGAATTAAAACAATGAAAAAATTTTCCTTTTTGATTTAAAAGGCAAGTATGCCTTTAAATGAAACCAGTTGATTTTAGTTCTCTTTACAAGAATACTTGAAGTTTTTACATATTATTTGAATTTCCGATTTAACGTAAATCTCGCTCAGTCGATTTCTCTCTTTTGACCATATTTTATCACTTATCAGTTACACTTAATACACGTTCGCACACTGTATTTGATGCAGATATAGAAAGTACGAACGACACAATTTTCAAAATGGACTGACAACTGAACAAGTGAGCAAATGACAGAAGACAAAGGGGATTGGTAAATGTTGGGTGTTGTAATTTGTAATACATGTGGTTCTATTTCATCACAGTTCTGGAGATTTAGCCTTAATTCAGGAAGCCAGTGATTTTAAAGATGGACGAATCCAGGAGAATTTCGAAAATCCGGGAGAAGTGACAACTCTAGTTAGGAACTGTACCGCTGGTGGCGCGGTGTTGTTAGATGCCCTATGTATTGTTATTTAATTATTCGGTAACGGTACGAGATCGCAAAGAAATTATTAAGGATTTCTTATTCCTTTTGGTCCAATATATCACCTGTTAAAATAATGGCACTTGTATTTCTAACACCATGTATAAATATACAAAATAAAGTAAGACCTATTACATCCAAATTAATACATTATTACACAATATTATTTTGAAGAACCAAAACAGATGAACTAATAAAGAAATATATTATTATTGGTATTTAAAATTGCATTTATTATCTTTTTTTTTTTAAGTAATGCTGAAGTTTAAGTTTACATTTTAAATTTGAGTTTTAACTTTTAACGTAAGTATTTTTAAGTAAAACATTTTATTCTTTATCTTAAAAGCTGAACATTTTCACAGATTAAAAAATGTTATTTGCTGTTTCTAAAATGACATGAATGGCATGAATTTATAAAGAAACTAAACTAGTTACCAACGTAAGATTTTAAAATGAGGAGCTTATTTTCAAAATGTAATTTCTAACAAAACGTTTATTGAGATATATATGGCACATAACTCGTTTTAATGAACTCTTTTAAAAACCGTATACTTATTATACAGTTTCTTAATTTAAAATATATGATAAATATAGGGGATATATTTTTTTACTTATAGAAAATTATACAATTACTCCTAAAAAAAGTGTTCTGCAGAAGTCGCGTTTTGAAAATAAGCTCCTCAAATATGAAATTAACGGACATACCATTTAGGATACCAAAACCAGTTAAATATGCTGTCTTCCCTATAAGCGACTCCTTGTTATTAGTGAACAGATTTATAAGTTTTATATTTTTCCCTAAAACATTTGAGAATTATTATTAGGTATAATAAAATTAAATTGCAAATTTTATTAATTTATTATTTCACAATGGCACCTTAAGGATCATTTACATAGAGATTAACGATAAAATTTGTGCGGTTGCATTTGTAGTGTGAAAACTTGTATTCATTTGAATGCGAGCGTTTACATCGAAAATTAACAAAATGACTTACTGTAGAACTTTGCAAGATCCAAGCTGTCTGCACTATTTATTGTACACCATCCAATCAGAATTCGAATTTTCTGTACAATTGCTACTGCACTTATCATCTTCTAGGTTTTTGAGATTTCTTTTTTATAATTTTAAATTTCAATGCACACACAATAGCTGCCGAAAGTATAATAAACATCAAACTATTTTCCATAACAATTTTTTCATTCATTGTATTCTATTTATTTTGAATCAATTAACCAGTAATCGTGTATTTCTAACCTTAAACTGTAAGAATGAAAGTCTAACTAATTCATTGTAAATGTAAATTAAAAATAACCACAATACACTATCAATTTTGCACTAATTTTTACACTAATCTCTATGTAAATGAGCCTTTAGAGAATTTTACAGATATCAGAGTGTATTATCATTTGTTACCACATAAACCAATCATAAATCCATAGGCACCGAAACCACGAGAGCTTTGGGTGGAGAGCACCCTAGCATAGATATATGAAGCTTAAGATAACATATTGATTTTATTTAATATTTTTGTTTGTATTAAAGGAAAATAAATTTAGTATGAATTGTCGTGCATTATTCGGAATGAAATAATTATATTTAGCTTGCGCCACTGGTTTCAAATTTCTTCTCTGGGTCCATGCGTGGAGGTCTAAATGCCTTGACTACAGATTACAAAGCACAGACTACAATGTGTACCTCTATTACAAAGGTAAAATCGTGCTTAGTTTCTTCCAATCCGTTAGGGGCGTTATAATTGTAAAAAGAGAAAATTATGTTTCAACAATGATACTACCCAAAGCAAAAAAAAAACCAAGATACTGTATACAGGGATGGGATGTCAAATAGCTTCAGAAATGATGCCAAATAATAATTACTTCCCAGCAAACACAATATTGCTGGCAAAACAATGGTCTAATATTCACAGTAGTTATCATTGGCATTTGGAATTATTTTACCGTCTCTGATACCTACATTAATTTAAAATAAACACTTTTTTCTTTATGAAAACCTAACGTTTTTTAAGTGATGTAAAAAAAGCGTTTATTAGAACTTCATTTTACTATGCATTAAATAATTGTTGGCTGGATATATGATAACCAATATATGTATAATAAATGCAGCCATGGGCCAAAACCAGCGGCGGCTGGTGAAATTTAGGTTGTCATACTTTAGTATTGGAGCATGGAACTCAAGCGATACTTTAAGGCATAACTATCAAGACTAAATGAAGAAGTTTTGAATTGCGTTTGACATTTGCGAAAAAAAAATTTGAAAAAAATTCTGTGCCTCACCAGGTTATTTTTTAAACAATTTGTAAAATATTTGCAAAACATCTTTTTTTTTTCAGAATTAGGTGGAAAATATATCGACAGGTTTAAAATTTCATAAAAAATATTGCTTCTCTATAAAGTTACACCGTTTTGAAATTTTATTTTAGATTAATTTTTCACTGTGCAAATTTTAAGAAGGTGCAACTTTATAAAAAAATCAATATTTTTTTTATAAAATTTGAAACGTTATATTTTTCACTTAATTCTGAAAAAAAAGTTTCGCAAATATTTTACAAATCGTTTAAAAAATAACCTGGAGTCACACAATAATTTAAACTTTTTTTCACAAATTTCAATTGCATTTTTTTTCTGCAAAACTTCTTAATTTAGTCTTAATAGTTATGCCTTAAAGTAGTGTATGGGTCCCATTCTCAAATACTAAGATATATAATAATATAGTCTAAATTTCAACATCCGCCACTGGCCAGTACTCTATACTTAATTACGTAAATGTAATATTTATAAATAAAAAAATTAGTATAATATGGTGTGCTAGCATTACAAAAGATTTACTAGAAATACTGTAATGCTATATCATCTTTTCTAGTTATATTTTAAATCTCCTGCACCGAAATCGACAGGCATATGAATTTCAAGTCAAATCTTTCAAGCATGCTGCTTCTGTGATTTACTGTAATGGCGTGCTCTTGTGTTTTATATTTTATAGCATTGTGAAATTGTTGTCATATCTTAGTATTAGAGTATATATATATATATACATATATATATATATATATATATATATATATATATATATATATATATATATATATATATATATATATATATATATATATATATATATATATATATATATATATATATATATGTACAGGGTGTTTACAAACTTGGGAATTTTTTGAAGATAAGTACATCTTGATATAATAAATCGTATAGTGCATAAGAAAACCTGAAATATTAGAAAAAATAACTGACCTTTCTCAACAAAAAAGTGCGAACATGTTGAGAACTGCTGGAATCGAATTTGAATGTCCTGTCCCAATACACAGCAAATTACACAATCACTGTTCAATGTTGCCACATCCTTCGTCAACACACAAAATGAGAATCTTGTTGTAGAACGTGAATGAACTCTTTATACATGAAAACGGGTAGTTAATTTTCCCGCATGGTGCTCCATACAATCCGATTAGACGTACTTAAAGTTAGATGGTCGCTTCTACCAAAATTAAAATATTCTCCTTAGCGTTCAAATTACACCAAGGCCTAGCAGTATCTCCATCACGTTCTCAACGGAGCCATAACTCAGAAATATCGCTTGCTCGTTGTACAAGGGGTACAAATCATAGCGGTATTTGGTGCACTTCTATTTGGAAAACGAAGTACACGTTGAGCAGTCACAGGAAATTGACGACATATTTACCGTAAATTAACATCGACTAGTTCATTAATACATGATATATACCGCTAACGAGGAACACGAGCTGGATTCAAACAGCTCTTGCGGGCGCGCCGAATTTTTTACGTAAAAGGGGTGCCTTTTGGCACATTTTTCCCTTATAAACATAGATGGTTTGTCCACCCGTTTTCGCGGGGGTGGGGGGTGAATTTTGAAATAATCGTTTTTTCGAAAAAAGTGGTCGCCTTGAGTACCGTATGGGACGACTAGACGAGTACGACGCCGTCGAGATCGCCTCGATAGCTCTTCCCGTCGCCGAGATATAAGCCCCGGAAAATTTACCCCCCCTTGCCGCCCAGTGAGCAACAAGAGTAGCCTACACCGAGCCTCCGAGCCCCGCTTTGACCCCGGGGATGGCCATGGGGGAGACACGAGATGAAAAAACATCCATCTCGACCCACCCCCCACCATTGGCGTGCGTGGAGGGGGTAGCTACATCCCCCGAGTAGAGACGAGGGGATCGCGACCCCCAAATGGTAAAGGACAATGACGGGGCCTACAAAAAAGTATAGGGGTACTTAACGCGTACGACGCTCCGTTTGGCCTTTACAGGTACCAAATCGATCGCTAATTCTGAATATCGCATTTTCGGCAAAATCGCGTACGGAGGGTCATTCTACGGCACGAATGACGCAAAAAAGTCATATGGCCGATTTCGATCCGACGCGTCGTAACGGCGCGGCGGTCGTCGACGCGCCGAAAACGTTCGATCGTCCGAAATAAATAGTAACTATGCGGATTAAGGAACGCGCTACCGTGGGGGGCGTCGTTGGGCGAGAGGTTTTTGGAAAAAATCGAGGGGGGAATGGGGGGTCGGGGAGAGGGGCTAATTCCGAATATCGCATTTTCGGCAAAATCGCGTACGGAGTGTCATTCTACGTCGCGATCGACGCAAAAAAGTCTCATGGCCGAATTCGATCCGACGCGTCGTAACGGCGCGGCGGTCGTCGACACGCCGAAAATTTTCGATCGTCCGAAATTTTCAATTTAAAAAGGAATATATTGTGTCCTTTAATCGTGTAGCAATATTTACATTTTTCGGTAGCTATTAATATAGTTTTTAACGAAAAAAAAAAACGGAGTGTGTAGGGATCGAACCATCGATACATTGATTGTAAAGCCAATGCTTTACCCGCTAGACCATCAACCACTTAATTGTTGTTCTTAGTATAGACAGCGTTTTCTATTTATTGGATAATTTGGTTACAAGGAATTTGGGTAAAAAGAGGTAACAAATGTACGTCATTTATTTTTTGGCCAATAAGCTATAATACATTTAATTATGAACGAATACATTATTTATTTTGCATCTGAAATTTTTTCCCCAACTACGTACAAAATGTTTTGCATTGTAAAAGTTTCAGATATTAATGATTGCATTAATCAAAATGTAGATATTAATTAAAGTACATTGAACAAAAAATTAAATAAAATTGAAAATTTAAAGAATCGAAGCGAATGTAATAATTACGTTACAATTATTCGCAAGTGTGAGGACAGGAAAAAAAATTGGCAATTACAAATGCAAGTGTGAATAAAAAAAAAATGTTTGTTTTAAAATGTACAATAATGAAAACGTTAAGTTCTTTAAATATGCAGGAAACAGAAAATTGCTAAAGACAACAAATGAATTGTATAAATAGAATTGTAGAAAAAAAAGATTTAAATTAATTTTTCTCACTGTTCCACTGATGTTTCTTTTAATTAGCAGGTTTTGAAGGCAACTATTACATTTCTGTTATTATCTAAATTTTCACGTTCATTTAATTAATATTTACATTTTCAATAATTACTTTTTAACGAAAAAAAAAACGGAGTGTGTAGGCATCGAACCATCCATCTTTTGATTGTAAAGCCAGTGCTTTATCCGTTAGACCATCAACCATTTACTAATTGTTGTTAGTATAGACAGCGTTTTCTATTTATTGGATAATTTGGTTACAAGGAATTTGGGTAAAAAGAATTTCAAACGGTCGCGAAATATGGTAAATATGCAAATTAAGGAACGCGCATTCGTGGGGGGCCGTCGTTCGGCGGGGGGTTCTCGGAAAAAATCGAGGGGGGGTCGGGGCGTCGGGGGGGGGGGGCTATTTTTGGAAAACGCCTTTTCTGCAAATTCGCGCACGGCGTGTCGTTCTACGTCGCGAACGACGCAAAACAGTCTTATGACCGAATTCATTCCGACGCGTCGTAACGGCGCGGCGGCCGTCGGCGCGCCGAAAATTTTCGATCGTTCGAATAAAATAGTAAATATGCAAATTAAGGAACGCGTAGTTTTCGTAAAAAAATTGGATGGGGGTGGGGGGTCAGGTAGGGGGGGCTAATTTCGGAACGCGCCTTTTCGGCAAAGTCGTGTATGGCGTGTCGTTCCACGTCGCGAAATACGCAAAAACGTCATATGACCGAATTCGATCCGACGCGTCGTAACGGCGCGGCGGCCGTCGGCGCGCCGAAAATTTTTGATCGTCCGAAAAAAAATAGTAAATATGCAAATTAAGGAACGCGTAGTTTTCGTAAAGAAATTGGATGGGGGTGGGGGGTCAGGTAGGGGGGGCTAATTTCGGAACGCGCCTTTTCGGCAAAGTCGTGTACGGCGTGTCGTTCCACGTCGCGAAATACGCAAAAAAGTCTTAAGACCAAATTCGATCCGACGCGTCGTAACGGCGTGGCAGCCTTCGACGCGCCGAAAATTTTCTATCGTCCGAAAAAAATACTTCGTCGGCAGATTAAGGAGAGCGCTTCCGTGGGCGGGTATTATTCGACGAGAGGTTTTCGGAAAAAAAACTAGGGGGGATTGGGGAGTCGGGGGAGGGGGGCCTAATTTTTGAAACCGCCTGCTCGGAAAATTAGCGGGCGGCGTGTCGTTCTACGTCGCGATCGACGCAAAAAAGTCTTATGATTGAAATCGATCCGACGCGTCGTAACGGCGTGGCGGCCATCGACGCGCCGAAAAGTTTCGATCGTCCGAAAAAAAATACTTTTTTTGGTAGATTAAGTACCGCGCTCCCGTGGGCGGGTTTTTTTCGACGAGGTTTTCGAGAAAAATTTGGAGGGAGGGGGTAGGGGGAAGGGGGGCTAATTTCGGAAAACACCCCTTCGGCAAATTCGCGTACGGAGTGTAGTTCTACGTCGCAAACGGTGCAGAAAAGTCTAATGACCGAATTCGATCCGACGCATCGTAACGGCGTGGCGGCCTCAGATGCGCCGAAAATTTTCGACCGTCCGAAAAAAAATACTTCGTCGGCAGATTAAGGACCGCGCTCCCGTGGGCGGAAGTTATTCGAGGAGGGATTTCCGTAAAAAAATTTGTGGCGGGGTAGGGGGTCGTTGAGGGGGGGGCTAATTTCGGAACGCGCCTTTTCGGCAAAAACGCGCGGGAGCGCGTCGTTCTTCGTAGAGAACGACGAAAAAAAAGTCTTATGACTGAATTCGATCTGACGTATCGTAACGGCGTGGCTGCCTTCGACACGCCGAACATTTTCGATCGTCCGAAAAAATACTTCGTCGGCAGATTAAGGACCGCGCTCCCGTGGGTAGGTAGTATTCGATGAGAGGTTTCCGTGAAAAAATTGGAGGGGGAGTGGGGGGTCGGGGAGGGGGAGATAATTTCGAAACGCGCCTTTTCGGCAAAATCGCGGGGTGCGTGTCGTTCTGCGTCGCGAACGACGCAAAAAAGTTCGGCAAAATCGCGTACGGAGTGACGTTCTTCGTCGTGAACTGCGCAGAAAAGTCTAATGGCCGAATTCGATCCGACGAATCGCAACGGCGCGGCGGCTAATAATATACAATTTTTTTTCGAAAGAGGAGGATGCCTTGCACCGCGCCAAGCGGGCGCGTAGCGCGCGCTTACCGTATGCACATATCGGAGGTGCACCATTGGTTAGACTTAAAGGTTGTAATACTTGTTACTGCAATACTAATGAAAAAATACTAACATAAACCGAACGAAGAATATAAACAAACACTCTTTTGAACAACAACTGCTACAACAGAATTTTGACTTACGGTGACCAACGCCGTTTTTAATCACTATGCGCAGAAGCATTTGTAATATTGGTTGCCTACATCCCAGTATGAGATATAAAACAACACAAAATAATAATTTGTGCATCATATTCATAACTTGTAGCTAAAGTAAATTGAGTGATCATCAGTTCTTGCTTTATTTAATCTAAAATAAAGAATTTTGCACTATATTCAATGCATATCTTACCTTACTTCTATGTAAATTAACATTGATTTATCGATAAAATTGAGTTGTAATTAAGCATAACAGCATAACGTTAATTTGCAAACTCATTTTTGCCACTAAGCTGCAACATAAATAACAGCAAAAAATTAATAATGTATCCCTTTATGGCAAACTTTTAGAATGGACATATTATTGTTTACTATTTTAAATTAAGAAAACTTAATAATGTTTCAGTAGAATAAAAGAAACTTTTGGAAATATATTATTTCTTTATTTACAGGAGAACGGTAAAATGGAAAAAACATTTAAATTTCAAAAGTATATTGTTATTACAGATATAAAGATATTTTCAGTCAACTAGATATTTGCATAACAGAAGTAAACAGTCAAATCAAAAACTCCGAGTTAGGTGAAATTGAGATAGTTAAAATCAAAGAAATTATTACAAACATAAAAGGAATTTATTCCGAAATTTTAGCTTTTGGAAACAAGGAGAACTTTGATATAAATATAATAATGAGTTCATTTGATTTGAAAGTGGCCGTCAGTCTTTTACCTGTCATGAATGGAAGCGAAGAAGTAACAAATCAATTAATAGACGCGATAGAATTATACGATACAATGCTTGAAGCTCCCAGCAAAACTCATTTAATTAAATTTGTGTTAAAAACGCGATTGTCAATGGGAGCTAAATTAAGATTGTCAACAAATTACACCACAGTAGATTCTTTAATCGCGGATATGAGAAAACACTTGCTTACGCTAAAGGTGATAACGCCGCTTATTCTGTGTTGAGACCAATCAACGAAAAAAATGCTATAAAACGGTTCGCGGATGGCCTAAGCAATCAAAAACTTAGTACTATAATAACTTTGCGAAATTATTCTTCATTGAAAGATGCTATTCGGGTAGCACAAGAAACCCCTCGTGGCGACATTAATTCTCAAATTATGTTAATTTTCGCAGGAATAATTTTGATAGGACTTTTAATTCAAACAGAAATTATTACGTACAATCAAATCGAGGTAGGCAAAACCCAAGAGCGCATAATCAGCGGTTTTATACAAACAGAAATTCCAGAGGACGACAACAAACACGTAGTAATATTAGGTCGAATGGTATTAATTTCGCTGAGGTAAATGTTGGTCTAGGTCAGGAACAAGGTAGTTCTTCAAACTGTGATACGTCGAATGAAAATGAATTGAATTTTTTTCGAGAGGAGGGTGCATAATCAAATTTACATGTGTAAAAATGTGTGTATGAGTTGGATTAAATTGTGTGAATGATAGAAAGTTAAATTTTCTTTTCACAATAAGTCGCGGACAGTGACAAATGACTCGGTTGCCAATGGGATTAAAAACTAGTCCTAGTGCGTTCTCTCGAATAATGACTATTACTATGTCAGGTTTGAATTACAAAAAATGTTTTGTATACTTAGATGATTTGATCGTATTTGGTAGAAATTTACAAGAAGATAGTAAAAATTTAATTAACGCACTTACTAGACTCAGGAAAGTCAATCTAAAACTGAATCCTTCAAAATGTGAATTTTTGAAAAAGGAGATACTTTACTTGGATCATATAATTACCGCGAACGGCATACAGCCAGATCCCGAAAAAACTAGAGCGCTGAAAGAATACCCTATACCAAAAAATGCCAACGAAGTGAAAAGATTTGAAGCTTTTGCGAACTATTACAGGAAATTCATTCCAAATTTTGCAGGAAAAGCGGCATGTTTAAATAAGTTGTGTAGGAAATATACTCAATTCGAATGGACAAGCGAATGCCAAAATTCTTTTAGTAGTTTAAAAAATTCTCTTACTACACCACCAGTATTAGATTTTCCAGATTTCTCAGACGATAATGAATTTATAGTTCAAACTGATGCCTGAAACAAGGCTATAGGGGCCATATTGTCAAATAAGAATAACAAACCTATTGCATACGCTAGTCGAAGCTTAAATAAAGCCGAATTAAACTATCCTACCATACAGAAAGAGTTATTAGCAATTTATTGAGCTGTCGTTAAACAATTTCGTCCATTTTTGTATTCTAGGCATTTTAAAATTTTAACCGACCATCGGCCTTTAGTATACTTGTTTAATCTCACGGATCCGTCAAGTCGTTTAACAAAATTTCGGTTAGGGTTAGAAGAATATGATTTTCATGTTGAAGGTAGTGAAAATATGACAGCAGATGCATTATCGAGAGTAATTGTGACGTCTGAAGAATTAAAAGGCATGAATGAGAATTTGATTGCAGTTATGACAAGAGCACAAACGAAAGTAGTGGAGAAAATGAGTAACGTACACAAAACCAAATCGAAAAATAAGAATCCTACAGTTGTTTGGCCTGTACAACTAAATATTGTAGAAATTCTTAAACAACCGAAACATAGCATAGAGTTGGTAATAATGTCAAAAAAAGACATTGCGGAAATCAATAAAGTAGACCACGTTTCGACTAAAACAGGAAGATTTTATTATGTCCCGTCTCGCTCAACACTTTTCCTGAATCCAAATACTCGATCAACATTGACGCCAGACGCATTGTTGAGAGATTTGGCTCTGATAAGTAATAAAATAAAGACACATGAATTAATTTTTATAAAAAATGAAAGTAATGCGCAATTTATAAAAGAATTAGCTAATCAAGTAGGAAAATGCTCCGATTGGACCGGTCCTCGTATATGTATAGTAAAAGGAGCTACAGAGTGGCAGACGAGGAAACGAAAAAATTAGTTTTAAATGACTTTCATATACTTCCTACTAGCTGACATGCGGGTATAAATCGAATGCTAAATAATATCAAAAAATATTATTTTTTGGCCAGGTATTCTTAAAGATGTCACTTCTTTTGTTAGTAAATGTGATAACTGCCAGAGACAAAAACATAGTAAATATGTAAAAGAACCAATGGTCATAACGTCCACAGCAACATCGTCATTTCAAAAAGTTTAACTAGACATCGTAGGTCCTCTAGAAAAAGATACAGACGAATTTCGATACATATTAACACTTCAATGTGAACTCACAAAATTTGTAGAAGCTTTTCCTCTTAAGTCAAAAGATTCTGTTAGTTGCAAAAAAATCTTGTCGATGATTTTATTTTACGGTATGGAATCCCAAATGAGATCGTGACAGATCGAGGTTCGGAATTCATATCATCGACAATGAACGAAGTATGTAAATTATTACAAATTACACAAATATAGGCAACCGCTTACCATCATGAGAGTATTGGCTCGTTAGAAAATTCACACAAAATATTAGGGTCATATTTAAGAACTCAAACGAAAAATCAACGCTCTTCATGGAGTACATGGGTGCCATATTGGTGTTTTATGTACAATACAACGGTACATATAGAAAGCAAGTATAGTCCTTTTGAATTGGTATTTGGAAAATAATGCAATATCCCCAGTAATTTAAACAACGTGGTTGAACCTTTGAACAATTTTGAGAGCTACCCGTTAGAATTAAAATTTAGATTACAAAGAGCACATGAAGATGCTCGTAATAATTTAGTCACTAGTAAATTAAAAAGAAAAAGTACGTACGACAAAAATATCAACCCAATTACTTATAAAAAAGGTGATCTAATTTTAGTTAAATGTGAAACAGGTACTAAATTGAATCCATTATATGATGGGCCTTATTTAGTTTTAGACGATTTAAAACCAAACGTTCGAATAAGTAAAAACGGAAAAGAGTTAGTTGTTCATAAAAATAGAACTAAACCGTTTCGTTCATAAACAGTTCCATTTTACTTATTCGATTCTCTTAATTTCTTAGTGTAGTAGTAGGTAGAATAAGTAAATTATTAAATTGTTCTAATTTAGAATACGTAAAAAATGAAAAGAGTTTACATTTCATAAACATAAATCCTTTTCAGTTTTTCAGGGGGAGATGTAGTAGTAGACGTAGGCAACTATGTAACTATATAGTAGGGGTATTGATAGGTAATTAGGATCGAAAGTATTGTAAGAAGGGGATTAGCGCTTTTCACATAGCGGTGTAAGGATGAGTTATAAATAAAAACTAAAACCAGTAACATGGCTTTCACTGAACTAAGGAGGTACATAAATATATGGAAGTAACTAAATACTACATATGATAGAAACAATTTATTTTAATGAAAATAACCCTCGACACTGTTTTAAATTTTTTTGAACAGGACTATGCATAAATTAGTTACCAGTGACTTCCTATGGAAGCGGTGTACCTTATTGTGTAGCTAAATACAGTATGCACTGTTAATAGTAATATAACACTATTTACCAGGCAAATCTAGCCATAGCCATCAACTCAACATGATAGTAAAATTCATAAAATTTAATTTGTGTCCGCTTTCAATAAAACTTGTATAACATAATAATTTATTAAGAATAATTTACAGAACTCTATTATTCAACATTTATGTAAATTAATTTCTTCTACTAGCTCAGTGAGAATATATTAACCCTAACTTAAAGATTGTGTAGTTAAGCATAAAAGTAGATTTATATTACTTATAGATATAAAAACATTGATACTATCAAATACAAAATGTCTAATAAATATACAACGGTAATTATTAACAGTATCAGAGTTTAGAGCTATTGGTTAAAAACCCCAATTTCAAATTGATGTGCAATTTTACAAAATGAGTAAGATAAAGGTACATAATTAATTATAGTGATATGCTAAGTACCTAATACAGTCGAAGTCCTCTCTAACTCAAATATATTTCTGTGCCCTTGACATATAATTCATTTTAGACATATTTTCTTTAATTCAAATTTTCTCTAACACGAACAGGGATTTAGGAGGTTCGGGTTAGAGAACTTCGACTGTATACACTCACTGATTCAGATATACTTAATACTAATTTACTAAATTTTTTTCTTATTGCATCCATCACCCTGAAGAACTGTTGTGTACTTCTTAGCTAAATTATGCAGTCTAATTTTACAATAACAATTAATTATTGCTTTTAAAAACTAAAATTATGTTTATGATTGGGATATAACTTCGGTCTTGTTAAAACCAGTACCTAGGACTAAACCTAAAAAAAAATAATGTTTACACGATTTATGATTACAATTCAACTATTTTTTATGGAATACAATTCAGTCGTAAATATTAGTTTAACAATTTCAATTCTTTCTACAACAGAAACGCAATTGGGTCTCGTCGAATGGGACGAGATATTATCTAAAATAAATACTTACGAATAACTGTGTTGTGCTCCAACTAAAAGATTGTGTCGTTAGTGAAACGTCGTCAGTAACAGCTGACACTTGTTGTAGACTTATTTTTTCTTTGTTCACTTATAGATGCAACAAATATTTTGGCCCATATGAATTTCTGTCGCAGTTTCCTTTGTGAGTTGCAAATTTTGCACTGCATCAGTTTTCAGGAAAACTTTCTGTCCAAGTTTTATAAAATCACCTTCTTTGAAGTGTTTGGAACAAATAAATTTTTTCTTTGACCGTCTTTTCTAAGAACTTCCAATCACTTCTCCAATATCTCTCCTTTAGAAAATCTAAAACAACTAATTTGTAGAACTGAAGAAAATAACAGATCAAAACTAACATACCTATGAAAAGTGACCCCTTTAGGTTTAAAACGTTATACCTTAGAACAATTTTTCCACTGCCGAAGACATTGTTTACAAATGCTTTTTACAAAAGTACCAAATACAATTTGCACTTAATAAAAAAATATATTATTTTCACTACACAAAGTATTAAAATATCCTATCATAGTCATGAAAGAAATCACACTGTAACTACAGAAAAAAAAAACAATAAACATTAAATGAACAACATTTCAGTTTTAAAATGGCGTCGGTCATAGTGCCACCAGATTTATTGTTGCACAGACGTCAAAGAGCATTCTTCCTACTCTCTGGTTTATTGTTAAAATCTAGTGTAAAAACTCAGGTTTGGACTGGCCCGGTCGGTAGGTTGGCAATTGCCGATGGGGCCAAACACTTCTGGAGGCCAAACTGCAAACTGAATAATGTTTTTTACATTTTCCTTTTTAGGAAATTATTTTCCATTAACGAAGTCAAAAATGTTTGTCTGGCTCCCCGGCGTCAGCTAGTTCAGGTAGTAAATATTAATATTTTTAGGAAACAATAAATGAAACAAATTAGAGGTAAGAGGAACATATCAACTTTTGGATGATTCTGACAGTTAAAAAAATACATATGATCCAGATCGCCCAGATATCTGACTTACTCTTTACTAGTGTAACCAGCGATTGGTAAGAAGCTAAAAGATGTAAAATCGGCACTAGTAGTAAGCCAGTCGCACCTTTGTGGCTTCCACTTGGATGGCTCTATATTAGAGCATCGACCAAGCATCGCACATGTGGGCAACTATAGCAACCTGCTTGGTATTTCCGACCCAGGAGAATAATATATGACTAAAGAGAAAGAAGCTGCATCGCGGGATTATATACATTACAGTACAAAATAAGTTGATATAACGGGTACGCCCGCATAAAGAATGCAAGTGTCTTAGGATGTTTCCATCTGCGAGTTGCGCATCTTCAGAGAATTCCCCGCATCGTCTTCTCTTGAGATGGACGACTGCATATTTGTCCAACCCAAACTCCATACCAATTGCCTGCGTGTATTTGACGACCCTAAGAGCGTTTTGTATTCCGCGCTCTCCGGATTCATAAAGTTTAAAGTCATTCATATAAAACAGATGGGTGACCTTATGTCTCCGGTCGCTGTGTGGTCCATATTGATATCTGCGACTTTGGCGGAAATCGGCAGACAACGGCAGCAATGAGATGCAGAAAAGAAGAGGAGTTAGGGAGTCGCCCTGGAAATCTTCCCACTTAAATGTCACCTTCTCTGTTGTGACCCGCTGTGTACCTGATATTATGGTGATGCGGGTCTTACAGAGTGGCAATCTATGCATCTCACTTGTGGTGCTGGTACCGCAAGATATTCGAGCAAATGTCACAATAGCTCATGCGATGTTGGCCTTGCAGTAATCAATCCAGGCCACCTATGAATTCCGCTTGCATTCCACAGAATCCTTGGTATACAGCGGTCTATCAGCAGGCTGCCCTTGCAACCTTCCATGTCTTTTTTGGCACCACACTCTTCGTGTATCTGCTGAAAGACCCAATTAACAGACCTCAGTGTCATAGCATACATAATTCGTGTAAATATCCTGTAGCAGCAGCTGAGGCAAGTGACCGGCCTATGTCTTCGGGTCAGAATGATTGCCCCTTTTCGGGGGATAAATCTAGTACTCTCGACGGACCAGTCCCCAATCTGCTGCCCCTCGTTCAATCCTGAATTATTGTTAATGCTGTCCGGGTCCAGGACAGCGAAGTTCTTGGTACCAACAAATGTTTGTTGGTCTTCCTCGGTACTGATTATCGGGCGCACTTCTTCTGGCTTTTCAAGAGTTCTGTGGCACAGAGCCACGAAGTGTGCAATTGCTCGAGTGTGGCTATTGAATGAACGCGTTGTTTCGTAGATTCTCGTCCAGAAGGTTTTGACATCTTCTACAGTTCTATAATTATTGACAACACGCTGTGACTCTTGGGAGTAGTGGGAGGAATTCGTACTGAGCAACGTGTTTTGCTTCATACTCCTCACCCGCTATTTCAACGTTATTTTTATGGCCATGATTTTGTCTTGACAGTGCTGCGTGTAAAATTTAATGTGTAGTGTTGATGTTCTAGTCCGGCTGCTATGCTCCTGATTCTGGGAATAAAAACTGTGCCACTTATCATTTATTCCAACAACTCTGGATCTGAGAAGCGTGTTGTCTGGTGGGCAGTATCTTGTCTTCGATTTTTTGTATACACCGCTTGGCCTTCTCGACCCCGATTGAATTGTCTCATGGGGGACGAGTTGCTTCGCGGCGTTGTATACGGCACAGTTGATTTGACAATTGTCTGTACTTCTAAAACTTTCTCATTGATGACCACGTCCATTCTAGCCAGATCTTGTGGCTTTAGGTTAGCCTTGGTGTTAAGGCTAACCCTCGTCCTTAATTCTACATCTGTGATCTCTACAGGATGTTCCCCATCAGCTGCTAATTGCCGCGATGAAACTGCGGCTGGCAGTTCTTCCAGCTAACGGTGTGTCCTTACCTAATCCATCCTGTGCCGCTTAAGTTATATGGAAGACGAATATTGGATACCAGGATGGTTAGCCCTGGTATCCACGGCTGACATCGGTGGTCAGGTAAAGTTTCTTCTGTTTGTTCATGGTGCACCGCGTGGAGGTTGCCGGACCCCTTTTGCATTATTATTATTTTAATTATTATTATTGTTATTATATTGAGATATTGAGTACGAACAAGAAATGTCGTATTTATTGGAACTATTTGTTTCTGATTCTCAGGCTAATAAGCCTGAGTTCGACCCTCGCGATCATCTAACCAAGGCGACTTTACCTGGTTTGATGTCAAAGAATTTTTGCCCTTGCCGAGACTAACATCACCTTGAAGAAGGAGGAAAAGCGGAGCAAATATCGCAATCCTGATATCAGCTTCCAAGTGCTGTACCCGGGCTACTCGGTGAAGGTGATTGTCCTAATATTCGGTGTACTAGGAGGAATAAAGCCAACATTACTGGTTGGCCAAATATAGAAGTCTGCCATTCTAGTTTATCTCCATCTGCTTAGGGCATATGCTTTTGAGTGTTGTAGAACCAAAATTCTACAAAAAATTTAATTATCTCGAAAAAACAATGTTACCAAGAAATCACCTGAATCACATAAAAGGCCCTCAGTTATTACAAACATTGCAAAAATTTCCGAGACAAAAATTACACGGGTTCAAAGTATCACATGCCACACCACTTTTTTTTTGGCAAATTAAATAAAAAAAAATCATTCAAAACTTCAAATCGTCATTTTTTATCTCAATATTCCGATTTTTAAAAGACAAATTAATTTTCATTAAAAAACCGCGCCACCGCAAAAGCGCGACTGAGAGCGCCGCGATGCACTTGCAAACATTAAAATAGCAAAAACTCGTAAAGACATTCATAAGCAATAATTATAAACCGGTCTGAACGATTTTACTGCAATCCGAGAGGCCCCACGAAATTTTAATTTCAGTGGTCAATAGAAGCAAATAATTATACATGGCTACAAAAAAAAAAGTTCTGTCCTAGAGATCAGACCCAACTTTTCCCATACATTTTGATACACTGAAACCGACTTGGCAAAAAAAAATTTTTGATGCGTCAATTCTTCTCTACGAGCCCATATAAACATCTATAATCCCCAAACGAGGAAATTTTTTGAAAAAATTTCTATAAGGGTTTTTTGGATCGCTGATCACTAATCTGACGTCAAAAATTAATTCTGACATGACAGCTGTCAACAAGCTGTCAAATTTCATGAAAAATGTAAAGTCAATATTTCCAGCATATTATTAAATTTTTTGGGCTGCTGATCATGAATCAGAAGACAAGAATGAACTTTGACATACTGACTTTTACATTTTCATGAAATTTGACACTTTGTTGGCAGCTGTCATTATGTCAAAGTTAATTTTTGACTTCTGATTCGTGATCAGCATCCCAAAAAATTTAATAATATGCTCCAAATATTGACTTTTTACATTTACAGCTGTCATTGTGTCAAAATCTATTTTTGACTTCAGATTCATGATCAGCGACCCAAAAAACTTGCATAGAATTTTTTTTTCAAAAATTTTCCCTTTGGGGGATTACAGAGGGTTGTAGAGAAAAATTGACGCGTCAAAAAATTTTTTTTGCCAAATTCGGTTTCAGCGTTTCAAAATACATGGGAAAAGTAGGGTCTGATCTCTAGGACAGAACTTTTCTTTTGTGGGCCTGTGTTATCAGTGGCCAAAGCCATTATAAAATAGTAAAAGCTAAATTTCTGCATTTCTATCATACAAATTTTAAAAGATGCTAGTCACACACACCTAAAAAATAATTTTACAAAGTCTAATAATAACAATTAATATCAAAGTAAAATAGCTTCAGACAAAATAATAATAATAAGTTCAGGCAACAATCATTGTTACAGGAGAATTTTTAAATTTTCAATAACTTTCGACTTAGTCGTTTGAAAGTAAATTTTCAAATTTATTTTAAGTTTAATAAAATAGTATTAAGCATAAAAGGATACACTGCTCAAACAATTTTTTTTTCGAATTCGACTTTCCGACGAAAAATTTTAATAAAAAAAAAATTTTCTTGGCTTTATAAATCGTCCATTATTAAGAAGAATTGTGAAATCTTGCGCGACCTTTTAGGCAGGCTAGTAGTACCTGAGAGTTTTATGTCAACTTGGTGTCCAGTCTGCTCAATTCCAACAATTTTTCAAAAAATTTCTTAAAAAGTGTTTTGTGATTGTGAATTTTACGTTCATCAAAAGGACTCCCTGTTCGAATTATTTTTTGGCCTTCAGCGACTGAAAAAAATAAATTTCATAGTTCTAAAAGCATTTGCAGGAAAGAAAAAAGACATTTTTGCACAGACCCCCTCTCAATTTTATTTTTACATAAAAGCTGACTGAAAAAAATATTTTCAGTATTCCCTAAAGTCTTCTTCAGGATAGAAAAAAGCAAAATTGCCAGGGACCCCCTGTGCAATTTTTTTTAAGCCCTAATAAATAAATAAAAAGCATAAGCCGCATGATTAAATCCTTCAGCTACAAAGTCTGAGGTAGAAATAAGTCCCTCAAGCCAGGACCGCCGGAGAGGGGGTTGCTGAAGTCTTACTCAGCTCTGCCAGCATAACCAAAGGCACATAGAAATTCTACGAGGTTAAGAACAGGCTACCTTACCTCTCTGTATAAACAAAATCGACCTTGAGAAAATTTCATTCCTACGATCAAATACAAAGGCAACAAAACTAAAATTATTGTCGTGGCAGCACATCACGAGGCGCCCAACTTAATAGAAAAAGATAATAACCCAACTAGTGAGAAATCGATAAACAAGCATTTCCAAAAGAAATTCACACAAAGCCTTGTCGTAAATTGTGACATGTTGTCGAGCAACGTGGGGTTTTGAAAAGTTTGAAGACTCATGTGAAAGGAAACGGCCGATATATATGACTTCTCACTCAGCAAAGACTGGTCATAGAGGGAAAAGGGACAAATATTAAAAATAATAATAAAAAAAGAAAAACAAATAGGAAGAATTGAAACGAATAAATCAATTAAGACGACCACCGCCAGTACAGAAGTCGAAGTCTCGGACGAGAATACGATGGACCTATTGGGGATGGAAGAAACGCAGAATCAAGCGGCATCAATAAGCGAAACGGCAATCGTCGTCGACGTGGATAACCAATGACTTAAAGAATAATACTTAACCGCCATTATGGAAGAAATGGCGCCGGTAGCGACCGCTCAAAGAAGAAAGCAGTGCATAATCCAGAACGCTTCGTACGAAAGCCCTGTTATAACGCCAAAAACCCGACGCGTAGCACCTCTGATACCAAACAAGTATTCAAGGTCGAGGCAGCGAAAGGAAGAAGAAGATGATGATGATGATGATGAGGCACCGGCTAACATGAATAAGCCGTTCGCTAGGATGGCTGACATTTTTGTACGGACCTTGCAGCAGGTCGCTGACCAAACTCCAGTGCGAAGGATTTCCTTCAGTTATTTATTCCATAGATTGGAGCACGAGGACTTGAAGTATTTCACTACGCAGCTTGAGTTGTTGAGTTGTATTTCCAACGTTAAGGGATATATGATGAACAAGAAAAGTTACAAGTAGCAGTAGCGCAGCTGAGGGAGGCGGCTAAGAATTGATTCCAACCATATAAACCCCTGATCGACGTCTACTATATTTTACGAGAACGATTGATAGAACGCTATGACTTGAACTCCATACGCACAGCAATTACATCAAAATTGTTTGGGGAAAAGCAAGGATAGGCCGAATCAACCACGTTGTTTATTACCAGGAAGCACTGCTTATTTACAAAGGTCGATCCCATACAGCGTGAACACATGATAGCAAATCTAATTTTAGACCGACTTCGGCTCGAAATCAACAGCTGTCTTCTAGGCCATCCAGCAGACAACACGGAAGAGTTGATAAGGGTAGCTTCGTAAATTAAATCCGATCTGGTCGAAGAAAGAGTTTACTGGCCAAGATAACAAAATTATGGCAATTTATAGAACAATAATAATACGCAACAGAACGTTCAGCGTAACCAGGGTCAACAGCAGCAAGCTACGTTGGCGAACGTCCAACGACAAGCCGGTTCACGAAAGTTTACCTCGACGATATCTTGTGTACAGCGAAACCATACAAAAGCACGCCGTACACTTAGGAAAAGCATTCAAGAGGCTACAAATCCATAACCTAACAATCTCTCCGGAAAAATGCACCATCGCAGCAAGCCACCTAGACTATTTGGGGTACCAAATCTTCCACAAGAAAAACATGTTTTGGTGATCCGTGACTTCTCCGCTCAGAGAAAAAAAAGCAGTTTCAGAGTTTCCTGGGAACGTACAACTGGATAAGGGAGTATATTCCGAATGCCGCACAACTCACCAGGCCACTAACAAGATTATTATGAAAGGAGAAGTTCCAATGAACGTTATCATGCCAGGAAGCTTTTAACAAAATTAAGGACACCATCTGTCAGCCGCTGCAACTGCATAGACCCGACTTTGAGAAGCAGTTCGTCCTACAGACCGACGGATCGCTGCAAGGGATTGGAGCCGTCCTCTACCAGTACGCGGGGAATGGCGACAGGAGAGTGATTTCGTACGTGAGCTCCAGATTAAATAAAACAGAAACACACTACCATGTAAACGAGATAGAATGCTTAGGAGTCATTTTTGTTCTCAAAAAATTCTCGGTACAAAAAAAGGCTACATTCTCTAATACTTTCCAAATTTGCCCTCGAGCACATTCATGTTTACTCATTTCATCTACACACCATTGAAACGCTCAATTTGTAATGTATACAAAGTAAAGTCCCCTGTGGCGGAAATTCCCTCAGTCACTCCCCTGGCCAACTTACAGGCCAGCCATACCTGCAATAGATACGTCCGTCGCAGCGTCCGCTCTGTGGCCACATCAAACCACGGGTGGTCATCCAGAACAGAGGGATGACTCCGGGAAAGCCAAAGTTAGGCTAACCCGCCATCGATTATGGGGTCGATCTAAAATCAGCAGCCCTCAACACCCAACAGGCAAAGCCACAATTGAGGCAGCCTTCAGTGATGTGCAGATGATAGCAAAGAAGGCAGATGAGTTTCCAGGACCCAACTTAAAACCAGAGTCTTCGGCAGAAACAAAAAAGTGAATGTGTGCGTATTATTAAGACACTCATTTTAATCGAAAATAAGTTAAAAAACCCAAAAAAATTATAAAAAAACAAAAATCTATATGAAACAAAAAAATTTTCATTGAATCAATTATTAAAAGACTAGTTTTAAGACATCAAATATTAAAAAATAACAATTCTTTCTTTTATTCTTCTCGAGAAGGGAAATAATTAAAATAAACAAATAAGACATACATGATATATTTATATAAATACACACAGGCACTTAACAAATAACAAGTATCATATAAGGCAATTATATTACACATTTTTATAAATTTAGTTTTAGGAAAAATTTTAATAGGTTTAGGAACAATCATTATGAAAATAATAATTAAAACAAGTTATTAGGGAAATTTTTATTAGATTAGGACATGTTATAACACATTAACTATTATTATCATTACACAGACGAACATTAATATAAAAACAGCATATCAACAACTATGTATTAAAGTAACTATTTGTTCAAATATTATTAGTTTTATGGTCACACATATATTTGTGTATATATATTTTTATTACTTACCTTTTTTACTTGTAAGAATTTTTAAATTTTATGTTAATAAACCAACACTGAGTTGAAGAATCCTCAATCACATAAATTAGACTCTTAAGAGGGGGGAGAGGGGTGTTGTAGAACCGAAATTTCACAACTTTAATTATCTCGAAAAAAATAATGTTACTAAAAAATTACCCAAATTACATAGAAGGCCCTCAGCAATTAGAAATATTCAAAAAATGTCCGATACCAAAATAACACGGGTTCAAAATATCACATCACACTTACTAGTAAATTAGATAAAGAATAAGAACGATATTCAAAATTTCAAATCGCAATTTTTATCTCAATTCTCCGATTTTTAAAAGCCAAATTAGAAAAATTAATTTTCTGCTCTGCAGCAAGAGTGCGATGGCAAGCACCGCGGTGCATTTACAAACATTAAAATGGCAAAACTCATAATACATTCATAAGCAATAATTACAAACCGGTCTGAACGATTTTGGTGCAATCCGAGAGGCCCCACGAAATTTTAATTTCAGTGGTCAACAGATGCAAATAATTATCAGTGGTCAAAGCCATCATAAAATAATAAAAACTAAATTTCTGCATTTCTATCATACAAATTATAAAAGATACACCTAAAAAATAATTTTACAAAGTCAATTAAATATCAAAGCAAAATTGTTTCAGAAAAAAATAATAATAATAATTTCAGGCAACAATCATTGTTTCCATAGTGTCCCATTAACCGCTAGATATATTCATACGAGACTTAAACTTTTGGCATATCGGAGCTTTCGAGCGGGGTAGATTTCATTTTTACTACGCACTTTCAAAAACATGTTAATATCGCAATAGATGACGACACAACCCTTACAAATATAAAACTTCAGACAAGTTAAGACAATTCATGTAGCTTATTTTAAAATTAAAGCTTCACTTGACTTAAAATTCATTTATTCAACAAAATTTGGTTGGGTCGAAGTTTCCAGGGTGTTTACTAGGCTGCCGTAAAAGTCAGAATTTATTGAAATTTTTTGAGTTTTAAGGATCGACAAGCAAAATTTTTACAAAAAATAAATTTCATCTAAATCATTTTTGTTAGTCCAACCAGGACATAGAAGAATTAATTTTAAATTTTCAGTAACTTTCGACTTGTTGTTTAAAAGTAAATTTTCAAATTTTTTAAATTTTAATAAAATAGTATTAAGCAAACAAATTTTTTTCCGAATCCGAAAAATTTTAATAAAAAAACTTTTTCTTGATTTTATAAATCGTCCATTATTAAGAAACGTTGTGAAGTCTTGCGCGACCTTTTAGGCAGGCTAGTAGTAATCGAGTTGCATGTCAACTTGCTGTCCAGTCTGCTGAATTCCAACAATTTTTCAAGACATTTTTTAAGAAGTATTTTGTAATTGTGAATTTTACGTTCATCTAAAGAACTCCCTGTCCAATTTTATTTTTTGGTCTTAATGACTTGGTCGAATAAATTTTACATTTTTCACAAATCACCTGATCTCACCAATAAAATTCAAGTTCGTAAAGAAACCTCTGTTCAAATTATTTTTGGCATTCAGCGACTTGAAAAAAGAAATTTCATAGTTCTAAAAGCATTTGCAGGGAAGTAAAAAGACATTAGTGCACAGACAAAAGCCAAATTGCCAGGGAACCCTTGTTCAATTTTATTTTTACATAAAAGCTGACTGAAAAAAATATTTTTAGTAATCCCCACTCATTTTCAGTTTAAAAAAAGCCAAATTGCCAGGGACCCCCGTGCAAATTTTTTTACAACCTAAGAAATAAAAAGCATAAGCCGCTTGTCCTTCAGCTACAAAGTCTGAGGTAGAAACAAGTCCCTAAAATCAGGACAGCCGAAGAGAAGTTGTTGAAGTCTTACTCAGCTCTGCCAGCATAGCCAGAGGCACACAGAAATTCTACGAGGTTAAGAACAGGCTACCTTACCTCTCTGTATAAACAAAATCGACCTTGAGAAAATTTCATTCCTACGATCAAATACCAAGTCAACAAAACTAAAATTATTTCCATGGCAACAAGTCACGTTGCGCCCCACTTAATAGAAAAAGATAATAACCCAGCAAGGGAAAAATCGATAAACAAGTATTTCCAACAGAAATTCACACAAAGCCTAGTCGTAAATTGTGACATGGGATCTACAGGCACTAACCCTGCGGGATGTGGGGAATACCTGTAGATAATTTTCTATCGCGACTCCCATGAGAATCGGGAGGACTATCCAACATTGGGTAAAACAAAAAGAATTGCCTTTGTATAATATAGGTTTCCATTAAAAAAATATCGATGAGGTGATAACTTTGAATATTGGCCTTAAAAAATGAAGACGTCTCAAAACGTCACATTTAAATAATATTTTTTACATATTTGAGCACTTCTTCGAACAATTTCCTGTAAGAATTTTATCGAATTTATGTGTTAATTTAGTGAGACTGTGTATTTGCATCTGGTAATATGATAAATAAATACTTTATATATGATACTGCAATAACGTAAGTATAAGTAAAAAACTTTAATATTTTCTTTTAAACCATTTTTACCTAATCTCGCAGATGATTTTAATTTAATCAATCCAATGTCATGCCTACCATCAGTTTCAAAATATTTCTTGTTTATTTCTAGTTTTTCGGCTTGTATCCTTTGGGATCCTCTGCCATTTGTGTAAATACTCCCTAGAGCTACGTATACCAAATTTCTAAAAACAGATAAAATGTTAAGTAAATGGACATACAAAATGAAACTATAAAAGAAAATTATTTGAAATTTAAAATGTTAATTATGTTGCAAAATTAGTATAATAGGATAGGTAAATTAAAATTATATCGAACCTGTGATTATGTGGTGAGAAAATAAAAAAGAACACATTTTAAGTATAATAGGGTGCTAAATAAATCATACTGGTTTTCATAAACGTATTTTACTTTGAGGACAAGGTGAAAAAATTGACTAATTATTGTGATTCACAAATATGGGGCAGAAATTTAGTAGCATATAGAAATTAAAAAAATGAAAGATGTATTTTATCATTTTATTATTTTTAAATTTTTGCGTGGTCAGGAGGTGGTCAAAGATGAATTTTTTAAAATGGTTTTCTTAACAAGGTGATCGTTTTAAGTGTATCACTCGATTTTATTGCTTGATTTTCCACCTAGGAAAGAAAATTCCAAAACTATACTTATGTGTTTTATCTGAAGACTCCAAATTCTAAAAAGAAAAAACAATTGAATATCAAATAAAAATGTTATGGACAAAAGACTGGAAAATGCAAAAAATGGCATCCTGTTTATTTCACGATGGTAGGTATTTACAAAAGGTAATTCAGAATTGAAAAGTACTTTGCTTTAATTTTTTTTGGACGAAATATAAAATTTGTTAGGAAAGAGCCATAAAATATTTTTAAAAACCACTGTCAAGATTAACATCTCAAAATTTACAAAATTAAATTTGCATTATTTTTTGTAATCTAATCATTGAAAGACTTAAATTTACAGTTGGAAAATACAATTTTCATAATAATGCTAAATATCTAAATAATGTTTTTCTAATTTAAAATTATTCTTATAATATTTTTTATCGGCCTCTCTAATCACAGAAATTAATAAGTAAAAATAGACGAAGCCCTACAGTTTCTTGTGGAGTTCGAATCACATCAACAGTTCCACACTTTATCTGAGTCGGAAACAGTTTCAAATAAATATTCAATTTATCGGGCGAACCGTCGATTTTCGCTACGAAGTATATGCGTTCTCATCCACTCGGTTCTGGTGTCCAATTCGTGTATTTTATGACATACTACTGTGTTTCTATAAGACGACAAAACAATTACTGATAAACTGAGAAAAAATAAGCAGCTAAACCCTCAAATATAATATGTTCATACTCTGACTGTTAATAAATTTATATTACCGACGCCTTCGACAATATTTCAAATAAGAGTAATAATAATAATAGCGTCTTCTATAAGAACATGGAAACACTGGGTTTATCGACCAGGCTGACATTCGTTTTCTAAGGTCAGCCGGGCTTAAGTCAGAGACCGAGGGATTCATTATGGCCTGCCAGGATGGTGTTATCAACACCTTGGTCTACCGTAGCCGCATGAGGCGTGTAGAGGTTCCTGATATCAACTGCAGGACCTGCCATCAGGCGCCGGTATCGCTCATGCACTTACTTTCTGCATGTCCCATATATGCGATTTCGGCCTACATCCACCGACATAACGCGGCTTTACGAGTGCTATACTACCATCTAAGGCACTCGTACGGGGTAGACCAGACACCAGTGCTACCTTACGTCCCTGGAGATATTGAGTCCGTTGTCGAGAACGAGAAATGCCGGATTTACTGGAACTACTCGTTCCCGACTGTCAGGCTAATCCAAGCCAAGAAGCCTGACATAGTCCTCCTCGACCATCAACTTAAGGTGATGTATGTTATCGAGTTCTCGGCACCTGCGGAGAAAAACATCACCTTGAAGGAGGAGGAGAAACGGACCAAATATCGCGATCTCCGGTACGAGCTCCAAGTGCTGTACCCAGGCTACTCGGTCAAAATGGTCGTCCTTATTACCGGTGTACTCGGAGGGATAAAGCCTACGCTGCTCTCGGAACTGAAGATCATATCGGCCTGCCAAAAACCAGCCGAGTGGCTGGCAGGCCAAATGCAGAAGGCGGTCATTCTGGGTGTAACGGTGTCTTTTCGGATAGCTGGTTTGAAGAATTAATCCAGGATTCCTGTTAATTGTAAATAAGAAAGCCCAAAGTATTCGTAACAGAGTTTATTTTATTAAAGTAACATTTATCCAAAACATGAAGTTAATTAAATAAACATAAAATCTGATTCTTCTACAATAAAACCAAGTCAAGTACATTTAACAAATATTATTTACATCGGTGAGATTAGTTTACGGGGAGTGTAATTCGGTGAACGTACGGTGACGGTGGGCTTCAGCTACATGTACTGAAGTAAAACATCTAGGATACGATGCGGCGGTAAGTTCGATAATTATTTAACGGCAGCGGGCCCAGCTCAACACGCTGCAGACTCACGGTAATAAATAATTAGGAGACTGGTGACGGCGGTTGGTTTAGCAACCATTTACCAACCATGGGCCCAGCTCAACACGCTGAAGACTCACGGCGATAAATAATTACTAGACTGGTGACGGCGGTGCAGAGCGGTAAAATGGCTACCAACACCAGGAGGTCAAGCTCAGCACGCTTAAAACCCCAAAGTGCTACCAGACATTCAGCCGGCGGCGTCGTCGTCGGATTCTGAATTCTAACCAAATGGAGTCAAGCTCAACACGCTTAAGACTCCTCAACTACCCAGCTCAACACGCTGAAGGTAGTTGTCAGCAGAAAACTGAATGCTTTTCCTCGGCTACGGCCATACTATTTATACCAAAATCCTGGCCTTGATGACGTCAATATTTCATGGCGGCAGGAAGTACGTGGCAGCAGCTGCCAAACGGTAATTGCAGAAACTTCTAGGAATAAACATCTGCGTGATTCATCATATGTCGGCAGGAAGTGCGCGACAGCACAAGACTAACGGGAATTTCCGAAACTATAGTAATGAACATGCGTATGATTCATTACACTCCCCTCATACGTCATAGAGAAAAAAAAAAAGAATGTAGTATACTTATTGCAAATAGATATCTACAAAACAAAATACAATACTATCAAGTTCAGGTACAAAAACGTATACATATAAAAAAAATTATACAACCCTAAAACACAGGTAGTGTTAATTCTAAAATAAGCAAACTGTGTAAAAATTACACCAAAATATAACAAATATATAAAGCCAGCAGGTCAGATATAAACAATGTTCAAAATCAAATCAAATCAAAATATACAAAAACAATTTCGATCTGGAGCCGTTCCAGCATCCCCGTGCATGGTAACAGCGGGGCAATTGTTGGATCGGACAGAGCGAGGCCAGTTAATAAAAAAATATGTAACATAGTTCGGTGTACAAGGCATAATTTAAACATATGAATCTAATACAATCCAAAATCATGTAGAAAAAAGTATAACAAGAAAAATAAACAGAGTTCAGATAAGGCAACTAAAAACGGTACTTGCCCAAAAAATTATAGTCAACGCGCACAGACGAACACAAACATCCGCGCACAGTTTTAGTTTTGTGGCAACCTGCTGATGCCGGGCAGACACAAGCGGACGGGGGTTCCATCGGGATTCCTGGATCGGAACTTCCGCTTGCGATTTTGTGGTCTGGACGGGGCGGTACTTTCCTCTGGGACACCTACCAGGCAGGGAATGTTTTTACTTGGGGTAACGGGAAACTCCGGAGTCACTGGTAGGGCATCTGGAGACATTGCTGGAAATATAGTAATATTAGTTTTAGGGGTAACTGGTGATTTGGATCGTGAGGTACTAGGGGAATCTCCGAAAAAGTCTCTAAACTTCTCTCGGATAGTGGATGGTAACGGAGACGACACCTTCTGTGAAGGCGACGTGAATAATTCCAGTATAATGGCCGGGCTCTGGCTCGGTTCAGGAGTCGGGAGAGGAGATATCATGGCCGGATGCCATATCTCCTTTCGGCTAGCAGTAAATGAACAATTAGGAGAAAACCTTCTCTTCTTTATCGTAGCCTTGGTCGCAGGCGGAGTATTGTGTTCTGTTAGTGAGGTCACGCCTTTAACCTTCTGAAACTTCGGTAATTCGGTACGTAAAAAGTTTGACAGTCGGTATTTTCCAGGTTCTGTCGGTTCGGTGACGGTAGCTAATGTTACAATTGTTTCCTTAATGGAACTGGTATTTACTGGATGTCCCATTTTTTAATCTCTAGTGAAGTTAAATCTACTGAAAATTGTCTTGTTCTTAGGATATCCATTCCTAACAAGATATTCGAAGTTAGTTGCGGCATATACAGAAACGTATCAATCCACTGTTTTCCAGCCACGGAATAATTTATTTCATATTCCTTGTCAATCTGCACCTCTGTACTATTTGCTAATTTAACACTGAGTCGTTTATTGGGATTTCCTTAAAATATTTTGGGTCACATAGAGTACACACAGAGCCACCTATGTACGAGCGTGCAGAACCAGTATCGATCAACGCATCAAACCACTTGTCACCAATCTGTAGTGGAACTTTCAGGCGATTATCGGACAAACTGGTCATTGCTACGTCGGTGTCAACAGCTGTTTTTGGCACGGTCAGCTGCTGGTTTTCCGTGTCTCTGCATTTACAATCTTTTGTTAACACATCTAGACGGCCACAATATGAACAAAATCTTTTAGGTGTGTTATTGCAATTCCTACGGCTGTGATTAGTGCCTCCACATCGCCAGCAACTCGTATTTCTAGTGTAATTTTCGGATATATAACGTCTGGAAATGTCTGGTACATGTGTGATACGACTTGTATAATTTTGTTCCCTAGAATTTTCTGACTGTTCGCCAGTGTATCTATAGTTTGAGGAATATGTACGTCAATAGTTATTATTACAAGAACTATTTTGTTGACGACGTCTGTAATTATTACCATATGAATAATTTTGTGGACGATTTTTAGGTACTGTGAAATTGTTTTCTGTGTATGACGGACGTTTATTACTATTTTCCCTCTTTACATACGGATCCATACTCTTCTCCGAGAGTTATAAGTTCGGTTAGTGTATAAAAATCTCGTCTTCGGATGTACTTTCTGTAATCCGTTTTTAAATTAGAATATATCCTGTGAAGTTGCTGTTCTGGTGATACATTACCTAACCTCCTTAGTAATGTTTGTGTAGCGATGACGTATTCTTTTACACTTTCATTTTGCCCTTGGATGCGAGACTTTACTTTTTCCTCTAAGTCTAGCTGGTATTGTGAGGGTGCGAAGAAAATTTTTAGGTTAACTATGAACTGTTCCCAATTTGTCCAGGATGTTTTATTATTTCTGTACCATAATAAAGCATCACCTTGTAGCAACTCAGGTAGTGCTCGGAGCATTTGTTCATTGGAAAAGTTGTAACCTTCTTGTAATTCTTCGACCCGTTCTAAAAACAAAAATACGTCTTTTTTCCCATCAAAATGTACATTCCATTTACGTACTTGGTCTAATACAGCACCAAGAGGCGGTTCTGGGGCGGCATTCGGCGGAGAAATTTCTATTCTTGGTTTATTTCCATATACAATATTTTTTAATCTTACACGTAACTCCTCGACGATTCCGGTTGCAATTTGTCCGTACTTGGTTAATTCTGCTATTAACTCATCTTTTTTGAGCTTATAAATCCAACCTACGGTGGCATCTGCGACTTCAAGTCCACATGCGCCTTCTGTATCAGATATACTCATGTTTAGAATAAGATATATTTATCAATATATAAAAAAAAGGTAAGTACTAGTCTTTCTAGTCTATAACAAAATACTTTCTGGGCTCTCTACAACTAAAACCTGTCTGAAATCTGCTCGGGCGCCAAATTATGTAACGGTACCAAAATATAGTAAAAAAAATAACCTGTTCGGTCGCCAAATTATGTAACGGTGTCTTTTCGGATAGCTGGTTTGAAGAATTAATCCAGGATTCCTGTTAGTTGTAAATAAGAAAGCCCAAAGTATTCGTAACAGAGTTTATTTTATTAAAGTAACATTTATCCAAAACATGAAGTTAATTAAATAAACATAAAATCTGATTCTTCTACAATAAAACCAAGTCAAGTACATTTAATAAATATTATTTACATCGGTGAGATTAGTTTACGGGGAGTGTAATTCGGTAAACGTACGGTGACGGTGGGCTTCAGCTACATGTACTGAAGTAAAACATCTAGGATACGATGCGGCGGTAAGTTCGATAATTATTTAACGGCAGCGGGCCCAGCTCAACACGCTGCAGACTCACGGTAATAAATAATTAGGGGACTGGTGACGGCGGTTGGTTTAGCAACCATTTACCAACCATGGGCCCAGCTCAACACGCTGAAGACTCAAGGCGATAAATAATTACTAGACTGCTGACGGCGGCGCAGAGCGGTAAAATGGCTACCAACACCAGGAGGTCAAGCTCAGCACGCTTAAAACCCCAAAGTGCTACCAGACATTCAGCTGGCGGCGTCGTCGTCGGATTCTGAATTCTAACCAAATGGAGTCAAGCTCAACACGCTTAAGACTCCTCAACTACCCAGCTCAACACGCTGAGGGTAGTTGTCAGCAGAAAACTGAATGCTTTTCCTCGGCTACGGCCATACTATTTATACCAAAATCCTGGCCTTGATGACGTCAATATTTCATGGCGGCAGGAAGTACGTGGCAGCAGCTGCCAAACGGTAATTGCAGAAACTTCTAGGAATGAACATCTGCGTGATTCATCATATGTCGGCAGGAAGTGCGCGACAGCACAAGACTAACGGGAATTTCCGAAACTATAGTAATGAACATGCGTATGATTCATTACATGGGTTCTCTTCGTCTGCTTAGGGCACACGATTCTGGTATCTACAGTCACTAACCCTGCGGGATGTGGGGAGTGGCTGTAGTTGATGCGCCGGCGCGACTCCCGTGAGGCGTCGGAGGCCACGGGAGGACTGACCGGCATCGGGAAACCGGAAAAAAAAGGGGGTGCAAAGGACCGGCAACCTCCACGTTGGTGCACCCTGGACAGGCAGAGGCAACTCTGCCTGACTAATGCCGGCCGGGAGTACCAGGGCTAACTACCCTGGTACTCTTTTTGCTATGGTTCCATACAACCTTAGAAGGGCCCCTCACATTCGACCTCAGTCGGATGGAGGTCAAGGACAGATGGGAGGGGCCTTACCGGACGGTCCTAACGATGACGACAATGCTATTGCACATGGACGCTTTAAGTGGACGAGGGAACTTCGGGATGACTTGCTGACCTGCCGCGAGAGTAGCGAACCTGAGCGAAGGGGATACATGGCGCGATTGCATGCACCTTGGTGCGAAATGCATCCAGAGCATCGCGCCTTCTCTCAACAATATCTGAGAGATCAAGTATCCTTTCTCCTCAGGACAGGTTACGTAAGGGCACCCCGTCAGCTAGAAGAACTGCCAGCCGCAGTCCCACCGCGGCAATTACCAGCTGATGGGGAACATCCTTTAGGAGTTCACCGGTGTAGACTTAAGGACGAGGGTTAGCCCTAACACCAGGGCTAACCTAAAGCCACAAGACCTGGCTAGAATGGACGCGGTCATCGATGAGGAAATGCCGGAAGATGTAGACATCTGGCAAATCAACTGTGCCGTGTACAACGCCGCGAAGCAACTCGTCTCCCGTGAGAGGTCAACCAATCACGGGGTTGAGAAAGCCAAGTGGCGTGTACAAAAAATCGAAGGCAAGATACAGTCGGCCAGACAACACTCTTCTCGGATCCAGAGTGTGGTGGAATATAAGACGACTGGTAGAGTTTTTACTCCCAGGATCCGGCGCATAGCTGCCGGATTAAGACGTCAACACCATACTCTAAATCTGACAGTGATGCTTACCATCAAGCAGCACTGTCTAGATAGGATCCGAGCGCTCATGGCGATAAAGAAAACATTGAAGAGGCGGGTGAGGAGTATGGAACAAAACAATTTGTTCCGTACGAATCCTTCCCGCCTCTTTCAAGAGCCACAGCGTGTTGTCGAGAATCCGCCGACTGTAGAAGATGTTGAAACCTTCTGGAAGGGAATCTACGAAACGCCGCGTCCATTCAATAGCGACACTCCATCAATTGCACACTTCGAGGCTCTGTGTCACAGACATCTTGAAGAGCCAGAAGAAGTGTGCCCGGCAATCAGTACGGAGGAAGTCCAACAAGCACTTGTTGGTACCAAGAACTTCGCTGCCCCGGGCCCAGACAGCATTAACAACTGGTGGTGGAAGAAATTTCCTTCCACTCACCGCCATCTGGCGCGAGTTTTCAACTCATGGTTGAACGAGGGGCAGCAGATTCCGGACTGGTTCGTCGAGGGACGTACTGTGCTAATCCCCAAAAAGGGGGATCTTTCCGACCCGAGGAATTATAGGCCGATCACTTGCTTTACTCCTGCTACAAGATATTTACACGTATCTTCTATGCTAGGACGCTGAGGTCTGTTGATCCGGTCTTCCAGCAGATATACGAACAGCGTGGTGCCAAGAAGGGCATGGCAGGTTGCAAGGACAGCCTGCTGATAGACCGCTGTATTACACAGGATTCTGTGCAATACAAGCGGAATCTATCGATGGCCTGGATTGATTACCGCAAGGTATTTGATACAACATCGCATGAGCTATTGTTACACTTGCTCGAATGTCTTACAGTCCCAGCACCACTAGTGAGATGCATAGAACAGCTGCTGCCGCTCTGGAAGACCCGCTTCACCATAACATCAGGTGCACAGCGGGTCACGACAGGGCAGGAGGCATTTAGGAGAGGAGTTTTCCAGGGTGACTCCCTGAGTCCTCTCCTCTTCTGCATCTCACTGCTGCCGTTGTCTGTTGGGCTCCGCCAAACCTGCGGATATCAATGTGGGCCACCCAGCGACCGGAGGCATAAGGTCACCCATCTATTTTATATGGATGACCTTAAACATTATGCCTCCGGAGAGCGCGAACTACAAAACGCTCTTAGGGTGGTCGAAGAATATACGCGGGCAATTGGTATGGAGTTCGGGTTGGATAAATGTGCAATCGTCCACCTCAAGAGAGGCCGATGCGGGGGAATTCCCTGAAGATGCGCAGCTCGCAGACGGAAGCATCCTAAGACATCTGGATGCCGGAGAGACCTATACATATCTGGGTGTGCAACAAAGGCACATCCAGGATGTAACACAAATAAATGATTCTCTCCGCGGCAAGTACAGACACCGTCTCCGAAAGATTTGGTCTTCTGAACTTTCGGGGAAGAACAAGGTGTCTGCAACTAATATGCTCGTCGTTCCGGTTCTGCTCTACTCCTTTGGAGTAGTAAAGTGGACGGTAGATGAGCTGCGCCAATTAGACAGAGATACCCGCAAGATGATGAATATTCACAGAAGTATTCATCCTAGATCGTCCGTTCCTCGTGTGTACCTTCCACGTCAACGGGGGGGGGGCGACGACTCTTGAGCCTGGAGTGTACGCATGGCAGAGTAGTACTGAGTATGGCATGTAACATCCTCATGAGCTCAGATCCCCTCTTGCGGTTTGTGAAACATCACGAAACTGTAGGAGTGGGAGCAGGATTGTTCAAGGCATCGAAAAGAGCCGCAGATGAACTCGGTCTCGCATTTGACATCAGGCGAGGAGGCCGGCGAGGTGCTGATGTAGAGTCAGTCACCGAACTTCAGCCAAATCGTCTGAAAGCCCGAATCAGAGCTGCCGAACAGGAAAATCTGTTTCGGCAGCATGTCGATAAACCCCAGCATGGTGTCTTCTATAAGAACATGGAAACACTGGGTTTATCGACTAGGCTGACCTTCGCCTTTCTAAGGTCGGCCGGGCTTAAGTCAGAGACCGAGGGATTCATTATGGCCTGCCAGGATGGTGTTATCAACACCTTGGTCTACCGTAGTCGCGTGTGGCGTGTAGAGGTTCCTGATATCAACTGCAGGACCTGCCATCAGGCGCCGGAATCGCTCATGCACCTACTTTCTGCATGCCCCTTATATGCGATTTCGGCCTACATCCACCGACATAACGCGGCTTTACGAGTGCTATACTATCATCTAAGGCACTCGTACGGGGTAGACCAGACACCAGTGCTGCCTTACGTCCCCGGAGATATTGAGTCCGTTGTCGAGAACGAGAAATGCCGGATTTACTGGAACTACTCGTTCCCGACTGTCAGGCTAATCCAAGCCAACAAGCCTGACATAGTCCTCCTCGACCATCAACTCAAGGTGATGTATGTCATCGAATTCTCGGCACCTGCGGAGAAAAACATCACCTTGAATGAGGAGGAGAAACGGACCAAATATTGCGATCTCCGGTACGAGCTCCAAGTGCTGTACCCAGGCTACTCGGTGAAATTGTTCGTCCTTATAATCGGTGTACTCGGAGGGATAAAGCCTACGCTGCTCTCGGAACTGAAGACCATACCGGCCTGCCAAAGATCAGATGAGTGGCTGGCTGGCCAAATGCAGAAGGCGGTCATTCTTGGTTCTCTCCGTCTACTTAGGGCACACGATTCCGGAACCTACAGTCACTAACCCTGCGGGATGTGGGGAGTGGCTGAGGTTAGTGTGCTGGCGCGACTCCCGTGAGGCGTCGGAGGCCACGGGAGGACTGACCGGCATCAGATATTCCGAAAAAAAAAAAAAAAAAAAAAAAAAAAAAAAAAAATATATATATATATATATATATATATATATATATATATATATATATATATATATATATATATATATATATATATATATATATATATATATATATATATATATATATATATATATATATATATATATATATATATATATATATATATATATATATATATATATAAATAATAATAATAATGGGGTGAGGTGTGCAAGGCCGACAACCTCCGCGTTGGTGCACCCTGGACAGGCAGAGGTAACTCTGCCTGACTAATGTCGGCCGGGGGGGTACCAAGGCTAACCACCTGGTACCCTTTCTACTTCGGGTTCCATATAACCTTCGAAGAAGGGCTCCTCACGATCGACCCCAAGCGGATGGGGGTCAGAGACAGGCGGGAGGGGCCTCACCGGATAGTCTCAACAACGACGAAATTGGCAATATACACGGACGCTTTAAGTGGACGAAAGAACTTCGGGATGACTTGCTGACCTGCCGCGAGAGTAGTGAACCTGAGCGAAGAGGATACATGGCGCGATTGCATGCACTTTGGTGCGAAATGCATCCAGAGCATCGCACCTTCTCTCAACAACATCTGAGAGATCAAGTATCCTTTCTGCTCAGGACAGGTTATGTAAGGGCACCCCGTCAGCCGGAAGAACTGCCAGCCGCAGTCCCACCGCGGCAATTATCAGCTGATGGGGAACATCCTTTAGAGTTCACCGATGTAGACTTAAGGACGAGGGTTAGCCTTAACACCAGGGCTAATCTAAAGCCACAAGACCTGGCTAGAATGGACGAGGTCATCGATGAGGAAATTCCGGAAGATGCCGACATCTGGCAAATCAACAGTGCCGTGTACAACGCCGCGAAGCAACTCGTCCCCCGTGAGAGGTCAACCAATCACGGGGTCGAGAAAGCCAAGCGGCGTGTACAGAAAATCGAGGGCAAGATACAGTCGGCCAGACAACACGCTTCTCGGATCCAGAGTGTGGTGGAATATAAGACGACTGGTAGAGTTTTTACTTCCAGAATCCGGCGCATAGCAGCCGGATTAAGACGTCAACACCATACTCTAAATCTGACAGTGATGCTTACTATCAAGCAGCACTGTCTAGATAGGATCCGAGCGCTCATGGCGATAAAGAAAACATTGAAGAGGCGGGTGAAGAGTATGGAACAAAACAATTTGTTCCGTACGAATCCTTCCCGCCTCTTTCAAGAGCCACAGCGTGTTGTAGATCTACGAAAACGACGCGTCCATTCAATAGCGACACTCCAGCAATAGCACACTTCGAGGCTCTGTGCCACAGACATCTTGAAGAGCCAGAAGAAGTGTGCCCGGCAATCAGTACGGAGGAAGTCCAGCAAGTACTTGTTTGGACCAAGAACTTCGCTGCCCCGGGCCCAGACGGCATTAACAACTGGTGGTGGAAGAAATTTCCTTCCACTCGCCGCCGTCTGGTGCGAGTTTTCAACTCATGGTTGAACGAGGGGCAGCAGATTCCGGACTGGTTTGTCGAGGGACGTACTGTGCTTATCCCCAAAAAGGGTGATCTTTCCGACCCGAGGAATTATAAGCCGATCACTTGCCTCAACTCCTGCTACAAGATATTTACGCGTATCTTGTATGCTAGGACACTGAGGTCTGTTGATCCGGTCTTCCAGCAGATACATGAACAGCGTGGTGCCAAGAAGGGCATGGCAGGTTGCAAGGACAGCCTGCTGATAGACCGCAGTATTACACAGGATTCTGTGCAATACAAGCGGAATCTATCGATGGCCAGGATTGACTACCGCAAGGCATTTGATACAACATCGCACGAGCTATTGTTGTACTTGCTCGAATGTCTTGCGGTACCAGCACCACTGGTGAGATGCATAGAACAGCTGCTGCCGCTCTGGAAGACCCGCTTCACTATAACATCAGGTGCACAGCGGGTCACGACACAGCAGGTGGCATTTAGGAGAGGAGTTTTCCATGGTGACTCCCTGAGTCCTCTCCTCTTCTGCATCTCACTACTACCGTTGTCTGCTGGGCTCCGCCAAACCCGCGGATATTAATGTGGGTGCAGCGACCGGAGGAATGAGGTCACCCATCTTTTTTTAATAATAATAATAATAGTAATAATAATGTCTTTATTAAAGTAATTGTAAATATAGTTTTACAATTAGCAATACAAGGCGAAGTCTAGCCACGGCTACTCTACTTAACCTTATCACTTATTATATAAATATATACATAAAAAAAAACAGAAATAAACAAGTGATACTGAATATAACAAATATACGAGGATTATATAAAATCTAAATTAATACACCGACTAAACTTGAGACAAAAGTTGAAACATAAGATAACCATACAGTAGACGATAGGTTGTTCATTATGAAGATGTTCTTATTCGAACAGTTAAGATGTTAAAAAATGATTTTTTACTTTTCTTCGAAAACTATTTACGGGTAGTGTTTTATGTTGATCGTCAACAAAGTTATAAATTTTGACGGCGTTGTAGCAGAAAGATCTCTGAAATATGGTTGTTTGGAATTTACGTAATGCCAATTTTTGGACATGTCTTACATTCACATTATGAAGATTGTATCTAAAATTTAGTTTATCACGGAGATACGATGGCGTGGACGAGAGAAGCAGACGACGAACAAATATTGACATAGAATATTTGAACAGATTTTCAATATTGTGCCATTTAAATTCTTTGATTCTGTTAGAAACATGGTCATACTTTCTTAAATGAAAGACATACCGACAACAACTGTTCTGAACTTTTTGCAATCGATAAAAATTTAGTTTGTCTAAGCATGGAATGTATTGTAATATATGTATATTACAATAGTTTAATATTGGTAAAACTAGTGACTCACATATTTTTTTACCTAGTTTGTAGTTTATTAAGCTAATATTACAATAAAGTAATTTTAATGCAACATACGATTTTTTTATCAATTGCGTAACATGATCAGAGAAACGCATGCTATCGTTGAATATTAAACCTAAATTTTTTACCTTACTCATCATTTTCAAAGGTTCATTATTTATGTTCAGGATCAAATTTGATTTTACGAAGGCCCTAACTTTTTTTTGAGAAAAGCAAATAACCGAGCATTTAGATGGATTAAGCTTTAAATTATTTCCTTTTGAATAGTTTGTAATAGGACGAAGATCTGCATTTATGTTATTACAAGCTGTATTAATAGACTTGGGATCAAATGAGTAAAGAAGTTGGGTGTCGTCAGCATACCCTTGCATTTTTGTTGAATTGACACATTTAAATAAATCTGCTGTATATAGTAAAAAGAGAGCTGGACCCAACACTAATCCTTGAGCAACACTAGATGTGATGGTGGAAATGTTTGAAAAAGAATCCCCAAGAACCACTCTTTGAGTCCGAGAATCTAAATATGTCCTAAAGAAATTTGCTGAAATGTTGTCAAATCCATAATATTTTAATTTAGCACAAAGGAGGCTGTGATCTAAAGTGTCAAAGGCTTTAGAGAAATCTAATAAAACAAGTGCAGAGGCTTTACCTTTATCTAATGATTTAAAAATGTCATCAAAAATATTTAGTAACACAGAGGTAGTGCTATGACCTTTTCTAAAACCCGACTGTAAATGAGAGATAATATTATTTTTTGACACATAGTCGTATATTTGAGGCTGAATAAATTTTTCTAGAACTTTTTGCCATTGCAGGAATTATGCTTATTGGTCTTAGATCAAAATAATTTTCGGGACTATTTGTTTTTGGTAGAGGTTTTACTAACGATAGTTTCCACTGGTCTGGAAAATAGCCAATTTCTAAACAACAATTAATGATATGTGTAATATGTACCGCAATTACGGATGTACAATATTGTAGCATTTTGGTGCTAATATTATCACAACCTTGAGCATTTGAATGAAGTTCCAGAATGATATGTTTTATTTCATCAATTGTAGCAAATTTAAAAGAAAAAGTTAAGTCATTATCAAAATTTTTTTTTTCAAAACAAGACAGCATTTGCACAGTTATTTGGAGGACTATATACAGATGTGAAATAATCATTTATGGCTTCGGGATTTTTTAATGTCTGCGGTCAAAATTCTGTTTGAGTTTTATGTTCAAATCTTTTAAGGCTTTCCAAAGATCTTTTTTTATTATTACTTTCTTGATTTTGTGATAAATAGGCTGCCTTTCACGTCAAATGGAAGCAACAATTAAATTTCTAAACTGTTTATATATGTTACGATCATGCGGACTGTTCGATTTTTTATATTTGCTTAATAATTTATCGCGTTCTACCATCATTTGTTTTATACCATTTGTAAGCCAAGGTGCATAAGGTTTTGTTATACGAGATGTTATAAACGGTGCGTGTTTATTAAATAACAATATAATATTATCAGTTAGATAACATATTTTATCATCTATATTATTTAAATAAAAGATATCATCCCAGGGAATACTTTTTAAATCCACCAAAAAGTGTTGTAATGAAAAATGACTGAAATTTCTATATGTTAGCATTATAGTTTTGTTTCTTGGAACCGTACATTTTATGTCGCAATAGATGGCATTGTGATCGAAATAAGGTCTGCATTTAGAATTCCAGCATTTATATACATAGAGGGTTGGTTAAAGTAGATAACATCTATTATTTTTTCAGAGGTGTTCGTAATTCTGGTTGAATCATTAATTAGCTGAGTGAAATCGTAAGCAGAAAAGCATTCTAAAACAGGATTATCATAATAATGATCGACATTTACATCTCCTAAAATAATTATATTGTCATATTGAGCTGTAACATGTAACAGAATATCATCGAAATGTTTTATAGACGCAGTTAAATTATTTGCAGGCACTCTGTAAATAACTCCAACGAGTAAGTTAAGCTTACCGATTCTTACATTTAAAAATAAATATTCTAAACCATCTATACTAACAAAATCATTTAAAACTTCATTTGCTGAAAATAAATCGTTTACATAAATTCCTACTCCCCCTCCCCTGCCAACACGATATTTCCTAAAAACACGAAAGCTAGAAACATTAATAATATCGGAAGAGATGTTATCATTTAACCATGTTTCCGTAACACAAAATAAGGAAAATTTATTTTCAATTATTAATAAGTTACAAAAAGCATCAAATCCCGTAAATAGTGAACGAGCATTTAAGTGACCTATTCTAAGCAAGTTGTTCATAATTAATTTTAGCTCTTAATTGATCTATTTTAATCTTACGATAATTGCACAACGGATCGTCCACAGTATGATCTACTAACAAATTGGTTTTGAATTTGATATTATATTCTTTACGATTTACACAAGATGAAGTTTCAGACACGCAATCACGTTTTACATGGGAACCGGAACATTTTGGACAAACTGGTGATTCAGCACGGCAAATGTTTTTTTATGTGACCATACTTATTACACTTGTAACAGCGCCGAAGACTAAAGTGTTCCTTTACAGGACATCTTCTCCATCCAATATATAGAGATTCTTTTTTCATAGCTAAGGTGAATACTGACAGTGGCAATTCTAATACAATATTATATAAGTTATTAAACTTCAATTTGGTAACCAGCTTAATGTCATTTTCGATGCAGTTGAGATTGTTATCAGAAATAATATTTTTTATAAGGTCTGGATCAGTGACAGAGTTAGCTTCCACACTATATACTATTATTCGTGGATTATACTTTTTTTCTTCGCTTATATTATAAACATTGCCTATAGTTTGAGTTAAACGATTTCTTAATTTATTTAAAGAAGCATTATCAGCATATTATTTAATGAGCATCCCATCTTTAATTAGTCTTGTACTAATTACATTGGCGTTTATTTGGCTAGGATTTATTTTAGATTTGATATCGTTTTCAACTTGAATATTCGAAATATCGTTATCAGCTGATTTGACAAATAAAACAGGTGATGTTTTTTTTAGATATTCATTTTTTTTTACAACATTGCTATAAGAAATGCTAGGCTTATCGTATGATACAGGATTAATCGTACTTACAATGTTTTGTTCTCTATCGGACAACCTTGCTTTTTGTAAAGCCACAATATATTCCAGGTCATCTACTCTTTTAATTAATAATTCTTTCTCACGAAGAAGACAATTGTTTTTACTTTGTAAAAGTAACTTAGGTAATCCTGACACTTTTTTTTATAAATAAACAGAACTCCTCCCGTAAGCACCAAATATTAAAAATATGCAATACTTTTTCTGTGTATTTTAAACTATTATTATTGTCTCTAATTTATAATTTAAGTTTAATATGGTTCATTTCTAAAAATGAATCAAAGTTGAAAATAATCATTTTAAAAAGACGCATTTACTTTAAAAGAACGAAAAAGCATATTTGTTTACTTACCTAATACAACAGTTACTACACGAATATATCATATGGGCTTGACGTTTGGATAGCATTTTATAGCAGTTTTGTGTTGTCTAGCATTTTCATCTACATGAAAATATGCCTTTAACATATCCAACATTAAAATAATAAAATTAGTCGCTACGGTTATTCACTAATTTTCACAAAATGAACCACCAAAGGAACAAATTATAAATAATAAATTTCGGTAACATAGTAACTCAAAACTTTGAATCACAAATTTAATTACAAAAAACTATAAATAAGGGTATTAAACACATTTTTGTAAATGCTAATGCAGACAGGTACGATAACTATCAATAACACTGATTTTTACATGGGGTGTAGTGTTACCAGATATGTGAGATTTTCACATAGGTTATAAATTTCATTATAAATAAATCATGAGGCTTTTCAAAAAATATCTATTGACCTAACTGATGGTTGATTTAGCTAACTGAGCATTGAAAAAAACGGATCTTACCATTGCAACAGAAACAGCAGAAAACAGCAGAAGACTATTTTTTATTTGGGCTTGCACAACTAGTGCTGTTTACGCGAGGTTCCGATTTATAAAGATACACGGTATAAAATTTAATTCAGTTTACTCTTTTTTAATGGAAGAACTGACCGAGGTCGGGGCTGACGATCTAAATTTAACTTTTTTATCAACTTTTGCTAATATTGGTGTAAAATGGTAGACATTTTTAAATAATAGTTTTATTACTTAAAAAAAAGTGCAGGTACACAAGGGAAAATAATGGTATAAATACCATGAAAATATTATATCTGGCAACACAGATTAGGTGCGTGGTTAGATGTGTGAAGATCATAGGTTAAATATGCGACGCTAATATCGCAGTTCACATTATGGCGTGGTTGAATTTTTATCATGTAATGGCCTATCCCGAATAAAGTGCTGTTTTCTTAAGAAAAAAATTGATCTTTTTTATAAAAAATGACGTATACTATCTTCCTAACCGTCCAGAGTATTATGGAGGAAAAAAAATGCAAACTGCTAGGTATGACCAGTGTAAAAAGTGACAGAAGTGTGTGAAAATACTGCAAACTATTTTCCATCACCTGATTGTTATTGTGTTGCACCTTCAGTGTTTTACTATTAGAGGCCAATTAAAATAGTAGAGAGCTAATTTATTCCTTGAACATCTACACATTTCAAATTATTGTAATAGCAGAGGATAAGTACCTACTTCTGAAAAATTGAGATGGGGACATTAAATTCCTCTCGAAATTCCCTAAGAAGTTTATTTTTCATTGGAAAATTTAGTTTTAGTTGTACAATCCATATGAAACGCTTAAAAAGAAATGGTGATTGGTGCAAGAAAAAGTTATTTCATCCAATGTTATTATAAATTCCGGAATGAACTTAATGCTATGGCTCGGTTTTTCAAACAATTTTAGAATTTGAATTTTTTCAATTTTACATTTGTTTTGGATGTGGTTATAGCAACAAATATTTTATGCTAAAGTAACTTTTAGTTGAAGTGGTTTGTATTAGAATCTCATCGATTTTTGTGAAAATATCATGCTATGTAATCTTCAACGTATGTTAACTCACGATTGTAAAATCGCGCCTAGGTGAGAGAATTGCATAAGATATGCGGCAACGTTGCTTCAGTCCATTACATCATTTTTGCTAAGATATAGAATGTTTCCAGTAACCAGCAGTTCCAAAACAGTTTCATCATATTTTTTTGAAAGTTGATAACTCAGTTACACGTGGGAATTAAAAAAAAACGTGTCAGAGGATTTTTACAGATGTCAAGAATCGGTGGTTTAAATATAACTACACACTTAAGACTTACCCTGTATTTGATCATTATTGTATAGGTTTGCTTTTTAGGTGACAATATGTATTCGGATTCGGATTATTAAAGTTCCATAATTCTTTGCCGACTAAAAATTCATTCAGGTAAGTGAGGGATCTACAGGGTGTCCCATAATTAAGTATCTTCTTTTAAGGGAGTGATAGAACTAGGGAAAATAAGTTTTATATATTTACATTTGCCTCAAATCAGTTTATAAGCAAGCCTTTAAAAGGTGTAAGTAGAACATAGTTATTTGCCAACAAATTCGAAACGTTAAGTTGTCAAAATTAAATTCGGGCCATTTATAAATTTTATATTGTTACATATTTTGTCAAATTTTTATCTAATTATTATGATTTGTTGGGGTATTACGAAAGGGGGTGAGGGTGATTTTCGCAATAATTTTTTTTGTCTTATTTTTTTAATATTTAAAACGGAAAAAGGCACCAATGTTAAAAACTGCATAAAAAAAGATACTCTTACGAAATTTCGATAGAAGCCATCGTCTTGGAGTTATTGGTATTTTAATATTGCAATACAGGATAGCTATATATTAACGGAAGGTAACTACATACCTCTACAAAAATAATTCCACAATATTTTCAACTATTGTTTTGTAGAACCATTTAAAATATCGCTTTACGCAGTGAATTACGTAATTTAACAAATGTTTATAAATAACCAATTTACTTTTTTAATCTTGATCATTTTCTAAACATAAGATACAAACTTAAAATAACATTAATTGGAAAATTATTGTCAAAAAAAAAATTTTTTTGTTCTTGAATTACATGCTTTATTGAGTAAAGCGATATTTTAAATTGTTCTAAAAAACAATAGTTACAAATACTGTGACTTATTTTTGTAGAGGTAGTTTACTTTCCATTATTGCATACCTATCCTGTATTGCAATATTAAAATACAAACAACTCCGACACGATGGATCCTATCGACATTTATTAAGAGCATCTTTTTTATGCAGTATTTAACACTGGTGCCTTTCTCCGTTTTAAATGTTAAAAATAAGTAAAAATAAAAAAAGTTATAACGAAAATTCACCTTCACTACTACCCCAACAAATCATGATATTTAGATAAAAATTTGACAAAATGTGTAACATGAAATTAATAAATGGACCAAATTTTATTCTTGAAACTTAAGACGTTTTGAATTAATTTGCAAATAACTATGTTGTACTTACCCCCTTGAAGGGGTTCTAGCTTATGAACTGGTTTAAGGCAAATGTTTATATCCAAAACTCAACTTATTTTTTTCTAGTTCTATGACCCCCTTGAAGGAATGTACTTAATTATGAGACACCTTGTATACAGTTATTAAAATATAACCTATGATACAAAAATATCTATAAAACTAGCAGTACACTACATATTATTGGTGGATATGTTAAGTATTAAAACTCTACTAACTTACTAAACTATGTTTATATGCATTGATTATTTAAGCTATTAATTTAGAAGTGTATATTGAAATTGGGACACTACGGTTATAAATAAAAATTTTATTAAGTACAGGTATAATTTATATTTGTGGTGCTGATGAACGTTGATAGAAAATTAATAAATTTGTATCAGGTACCTTACATTTACATGTATATCTATTTAAAATCGGTAGTAATAAACAAATATTTATGAAAGTGAATTGCCATAACTATTTATTATAGTCATGCAAACAGATTTAAAATCATACCACCACTTGTTTTCTGTCTCAACTTCTTTCACCAGATCGTTTCTACAGGTCGTCAAGAGAACCGATTCGATTTTGAACAATATCAATTAATATGAATACACAATAATTACTTATTCTTGAGTTGAATTTTTAAGAAAAATCTATTGATCGTAAGTTTATTTTGATAGGTAAAGGAACTCAAAGTAGTTCGATTATTAGTAATTGCCATTAAATGTAACAATACCTTAAATATTCTTAAACTATGTGGCAAAATAAAAATATGTTATTAAATATAAATTGGAAATTATGTGTGATGAATGTGATTATAAATTGATAATAATTTGACAAAACTTTTTTTTTCAGCTGTTTCTTGTGATCCTCCATGAATATCATTTATATTGATTTCAGCAATTTAAAAATGATTACAAGGTAAACTTTAAAACTATTATTTGTTCTGTTCATTCATCTTTTGAACTTAGTTTTGTCACTTTAGAAAGGGTAAATAAATCTGAAAACAAAAATATATTATGGAACAAAAATAAACATCTACAACATTAAAAAATGTTTTATATTTTGTGTGTATGACAATTTTTCCGATGTGGCCTAATTAATTTATTTTTATGCTAGAAAGCCCCTCGCTAGCTAATGAATTGTTTTTTGTTTTTTTAATCACTCACTACAGGATATTTGAAAAATGCACGACCACAAATTCAGGAGCATATTCCTTACGTTAAAACAAGAAAAAAAATCTTATGAAGATGGGTCCAATAACGCATCCTTTCCGAGTACAGGGTGATGAAGGGTTCTGAGAAAATTAACATTTACAGGGTTCAAATTTAGGAGCATATTCCTAAAGTTCCTATGATGGTCTGAAGACACACTTCGTTTCCGAAACATAGAGTGATGAAAGGCTATCAGAAAATGAGCATTTTTCTATTTGGGTAAAAATTTTTTTTTTGAATTGCCACGATTTGTGGCATAATTGATTTGAGGTAATAGTTTAATGATTTGGCATATAATTTTTCCATATTTTTTTATAGGGTGGAGATATAATAACGCCAAGGGATTTATTTATTTGGAAAAAAAAACGTATGGTACTTATGCAAAACCAATAAAATTTTTGTTGACAATTAATTAATCAATACACAAAAAAGGTACTCTTGTACTACATATTGCTAAGTCGATGCATTTTTTTCAAGTATATCGACCAAATGTGTCTTTGAACCCATAGATGGTCACAACTGATCGATTTTCTCGAAAATGATGCGTCGGCTTAGTACCTTTTTTCTATATTTATTAATTTTCTTTCAGAAATGTTGTCGGTTTTCCGAAAGAATCACACATACATTTTTTGGATGTTGATTTTCTGATGGCCCTTCATTATCTTATATCTCGTAAAGAAGTGTCATCGACCCATCTTCATAGCAACTTTAGGAATTTGCTCATAAATTTAGCCGTGCATTTCTGGAACACTGTATAGTTACATTGTGATGACCTTGTAAAGTGGGACTGCAGTCTGTAACGAAATTGCAAGCAATTTAATTCCAGTTTGTTGTTGTCCGCGATGAATTAAGTTTCTGGCAGTCTATTCTAGATGGCGTCACTAATTCCTACTGGAACAATTAGTTTGGGAGATTTTTGAGCTTATAAAAAATGCCGAAATATCTATTTGTCTTTATTGCTCATACTGTACTCTCAAATGTTTGTCTCTTTCCAAACTATAATCGAGTTTAGGTAGCAGAACACTACGGTGCTACTTCCTTCTTACTAGTGTAGTGTTCTGAAGACAACATCTCTAGTTCAGCGGTCTGGTATCATTATTTAAAAAGTTGTTATATTGATTTAACGTACCTTTCAGGTAATTTTCATAATAATATTGTACCCTATTTGTCTTAATTTACGCCTTGGCCGAATTTGCTTTTCGGTAATCAGTTCACCTTGGTTGTTCTTTGGAACAGCCATCATTAATATTAATTGGTATCGATTTATAGTGCCTTATTGGCAATTTATCGAATATCCCTATGAGATTGTAATATAATTTCGTGTGCTAATTTAAACCAACTTTCGGTTATTGTAAATTTTAGATTTACCCGGCAACGGATGTCGCCATTTTTGTATCGTAGTTAGTTGTTTTCTGTCTTTGTCTTTTGATGTTTTAGGTCACTTGGTTACGTTGGTAGCTCTGTGAAAAGTGGTGACTGATGACATTTGGAGATTGCTACCCCTTTTTGGACTAAACCTATTTGTTTATAACCTTTGTGAAAATTATCTAATGTGGTGCATTTGTTTTGTGGTGAATGATTTGATGCCAGTGCATATATTTACCAACCAGACCTCAGTAACGTAAGGTTTTTCTAAATTTAAAATATCAAGTGCTTACTTGAACGTTTACTTAGTATTTAGTCAGGAACGCTGCTCTAGTGGAGCCTTGCTCCACTAGAGCAGCTCTGGTAAAGATACCTGCCTAGTTATCTGGCAATTGATTAACTTTTGATTATCTGCAGTAAACATATAGTCAAGCTATATATCTTTATTTAACTTTAGCTGGAATTCATTATTACCTCTCTACGAGGAACTAATAAATAATTTAATTTAACGTTATCTTTAATTTGAAAATCATTATATCGTTTTATAGTAGAGGATCCGAATTAAAGACGACCTTCACCCATCCGTTTAATGGATGAAAAATATTTTATATTAATTTTAATATGTTATAAAATATATCGCGAGTGGGTTGGCTAAACAATTCCTGGCAATAAATTATTAATTATTAATTAAAAATTCAAAAATAACTTTTTTTGTAAACGTTGCACTCATTTGTTTAAGGCACAAATTTTATTCCAATCGAAACTATGAAGCGTATAGAATATGCAAACATTAGGTTGTCTATTTTTTTTCCTGGCGTAACTATTGGGTTGGCAGGTATAAACAGGTAATTCGATTCTAGTAATTTACATTCATCTGTTTAATGAATAAATCTTATATCAAAATAAAGGTAATTAAATTGCGAACAGAATGTTATAGGGTTGTCTGCGAAAAATCTGGTTTAAATTCCGGTTGGCGAGCTTTAAAAAGCGGAATATTGGTGAGAATGAAAATGTGCGACAAAGAGGTCCGAGGTCCGCAAACTATTCGGTGCGATAGAAGAACAGCATTGCAGCTGCTCGTGGCTCGTCCATCGGATGAAAGAGGTGCGCATTCTATTTGTTCGTGCAATTGAGAAGGGTAGCGATAGACTAGTAAATACTCTGAGCATTATTTTGGAGCAGTTAACCTCAATATTCGAATCAAGAGAACGTGCTACTACGCATGTTATGATAAAAAATGGCTAAAAAGTGTTTTTTGTGTGACTCGGACGATTCTGTAATTGATTTTAATGATGAAACTTTTAAAACTTGTTCATTGAAGTTTGCTTTTCGTAAAAAAAAAGAACTTTAAATACAATGAAGTTGAGCTAACCAACGCGTCACTCGATTTTGTTAGTTATTATACCTCGTGTTATAAAAAAAATCACTGCTTTAGGAAGTAAATATAATGAAGAATTTAATAACTTTTGTACGGAGAATACAGTAAGTACATAGTAAATGGAAAATTAAAATATGAGTTATATTGGTATCCCGTAGAGACATTTCTTATCTTATCATATTTCTATGAAAGATCCACGTAACACCTACGCTATAATATTCCCTATGGGTATCATATTAAAAGATAAAGCATTATTATAAAACCGTAGAAATTTCTTGTAGAAGTTAGATCATAGTAAACGTTTAAAGTGAACACTTGAGTTTTTATTGTACGTTCCCACATCACTGGCGCAGTCAACACGGCTAACTAGTGCCTGTTTAGCAAGAGTTTGCCACAACAACCATTCCAAACCAAGAAGAGGATAAAACAGTAAGTACTCATTCATTCCTGTTTACTTTTCCGTTTTACAACTGAATCTCGCTTGCCCGATTGGCAAATTCGACTTGATTAGTCATTATTTTTAAAACAAAGCTCGACCCGTTTGGTAATTGTGTTAGGAAAATTGATCTGATTGATCATTAAAATAAGGCATTTGATTAGTTTTAAATTCAACAAACAGATTTTTCTTTTTTAAGTTCAATTGATCCGATTGATCATTAAGATAAGGCACTTCATTAGTTTTAAATTCAACAAACATATTTTTCGTTCAAAGTTCAATTTGGAATAGCTTGCACTCCTATCTTGCTCGTAAGATCCTTGTCTTAAAGCAACAGAGTAGGCAGATTGAGACTGTTGTTGACATAGAGATCTGAACATCAAGGTCTGGCGTGTGGCACATTCAAAATTAAAATCATTATTTAATGTCAGTTACTGATCGCTTAAATAGACATAAGATCCAAGACGCGAATCGCAATTTCTCAGAAATTGGAAAAGAGTGAAAATTTAGAAAATAATCGTCCAGAAATTCTAATAGAAACAATAGCTCCTCCAGAGCAACGGCATTTAGATACGCAACTATTAAAATTATATCTCGACACGATACCATTTTTCGATGGAAACAGTTTAGTGTTACATTCATACATCGATTCAGTTAGAAGCACATTTCTAAATTTTCCCGATGATACACACCACGTAACGCACAACCTAATTCTTCAAGCGGTAAAAAATAAATTAAGAGGACGCGCTCAAAATTTAATAGCTAGCCGTACCGACTTAGTTACCTGGGAAGGAATACAAAGACTTTTAAAATTAACCTTCGGTGACCAACGCGACTTACAGTACCTCACTCGTCAGCTAACATCAATGAAACCTAACAGAAATGAACGACCCTACGATTTTGGACTCAGACTACAAGAATTAAGAGCCGTTATCATAATAAAAATTAACGACGATTTACCCGATCAACAACTTAGAGACTTGCAAATTCATAATTATAACAATATTGCAAAAACAATGTTCATCACTAATTTGTCTACCAATGTTCAGACAATTGTAAGAATAAAAAATCCAGAGTCACTGGAAGATGCTCTAAACTATGTTCTTGAAGAGGAAGAATTTCAAAATTTGGCTAAATTGCAACAAACATCTAGTAGTGTAAATCATCAGCTACCACTAAAACTTGCTCCACGAAATACAGCTCTCTATAGGAATACTTATAATCCCAATTTTAACCGAAATTCTAATTATGCTCAAAACTCTAACCAGAATGCATACCCAGTGCAAAGAAATTTAGCATCACCACAATTTGCAAATAATTATCCAACACATTCTCACAATCAGTTTCCGTCACAACCTATCAATGTGCAACCAAGGCAAGTAAAGCATAATTTCCCTAGTAACAGACAAACTTTTGAACCACCAACTCGACAAAATGTTTGGAAGCCAAATCCAAATACCTATTTACCCAAACCAACACCAATGTCTGGCATATCACACAACACTCAACAGAGACCTAAACCAATGTCAGGTGTCAACCAATACCTACACAATGTTGAAACCACTGATCGTGTGCCACCTTACCATAATGAGGTCTATCAGTATGAAACAGAGTACGCTCAACAGAGGTACGAAGATCTATCGCTTTTGGAAACACATGAAGAGAATTACAACGATCAAGACTTGGAACAACAAGAACCAACATATAATAATTACGACCAAGAAGACAATGCAGCTTTAAATTTTATGAACGCCGAGGCAACACAATACCCGATCTAAACGCAATTAACGCACTACCATATATTAATATTGTTCTAAAAAATAAATCTTTCAAATTTCTCATTAACACCGGATGTTCCTTTTCAATAATTAGACCCGTCATAATCGAAATGAATTCTCCACAAGAAATCTATCTTGACCCAACGACAATTCAAACTTGTGCAGGTAAAACTAAAACTCTTTACAAAGCCAAAATTCCACCCTTCTTAGAATTTCAGTCTAATGTACCAATTGATTTTATTTTACACGACTACACACAATTATTTTGATGGACTCATAGGATTGCAAGACCTTATTAACGCCAAACTAGATATAAATCTTTCAAACCAAACTCTAGATAATGATTACGTACAAATTCCACTATATTTTAGAGAAGATTTCTCATCCTGCAGCTATGATTTGAACCCTTTGGAAACTCGTATAATCAAAATTCCAGTAGTCGTAGAAAATGGACCGGTTTTGATTCCAGAATTTCATTCAACTTGCTTTTATGTTCCTGAAGCCTTGTCCACTAGCACAAATTATTTGGCTGAAGTTGAGGTTCACAATTTAACCAACGTACACAAATTAGTCTCATTTATCGAACCACAGAGATCTATTCCATTTGAAGAACAAAAATACGAAATTTTTAACTGTAATCTCACCCCTGTTAATCAAGACATTAATAGTCGAATCAATATAGGAAACATTATTAGAACTGATCACATGAATGACGAGGAAAAACAATTAATAACAAATTTATCCCTGGAATATTCTGATATTTTCCAAAATCCAACTGATCAACTACCCTTCACTAACGCCATCAAACACGAGATTAAGACAAAAGATGAAAACTCCTGCTATTCGAAGACATATCGTTACCCGCACGTCTATAAAGAAGAGGTCCAAAAACAACTTTCGAAAATGCTTCAAGATGGCATCATACGACCAAGTGCATCTCCTTGGAGTTCACCAATTTGGGTCGTGCCGAAAAAACTGGACCCATCTGGGCAAAGAAAATGGCAAATAGTGGTAGACTGTAGGAAACTGAATGAGAAAACAACCACAGACAGATACCCTATTCCCAACGTGACCAACATTTTAGACAAACTTGGAAGAAGCTGTTATTTTACTACATTGGATCTCGCTTCAGGATTCCACCAATTCGAAGTGGCTCCCGAATCAATACCAAAAACTGCCTTTAATACCGAACATGGACATTACGACTTCCTGAGAATGCCTTTTTGGCTTAAGAACGCACCAAGCACATTTCAGAGAATGATCGATAACGTGCTCCGAGAACACATCAATAAAATCTGCCTCGTATATTTAGATGACATAATTATATTCTCTACGTCCCTCCAAGAGCACATTACCAACCTTAAAAGAATTTTCCAAACCCTATGTAATACTAACCTAATAGTACAGCTAGATAAATCGGAATTTCAAAGGTAAAACGTAGAATTTTTGTAGGCCACATTGTCACTCCGAATGGGATTAAACCAAATCCTGACAAAATAAGCTATAAGAAATTTTCCTATCCCCAAAACACATAAGGAAATAAAATCATTTCTGGGATTATTAGGATATTATAGGAAATTCATAAAAAATTTTGCAAAATTAACCAAACCACTTACTAACTGCCTAAAGAAAGACCAAAAAATTGAATTAACGCCAGAATATACTTCATGCTTTGAGCATTGTAAAACCTTATTAGCCAATGAACCCATACGTGCATATCCAGATTTTGAAAATCATTTGACGTCACCACAGATGCTTCAAACTTCACCATTGGAGCAGTACTTTCCCAATTTGGACGTCCTATTGCGTATGCATCAAGGACACTAAATCCAGCTGAAACAAATTACGCAACCATTGAAAAGGAAATGCTCGCAATAGTATGGAGCTATAAATACTTTAGACCATACCTTTTTGGGAAGAAATTCACAATCTATTCAGACTACAAACCCTTGGAATGGCTGTCAAATCTAAAAACACCAAATACGAGACTAATCAGATGGAAACTACACCTTGAAGAATTTGACTACGACATTAAGTATCAACCAGGAAAATCCAACTACGTAGCAGACGCCTTATCTAGGATAAAAATCCAAGACGAGCCACACGAAATTCATGTTTTAACTAGAGCAAAGACAACATCCCTAGAAGACGACCTTCTCTCTATGTTGAACAACGTCGACGAAATATCAGATGTAGATGAAACCAGCCTGAAAGAAGTCCTAAATTCTTTAGACCAAGAAAAACCTATAAACGAGACACAAGGCGAAGATTTTGAGGACAACATCCCACTCTCTATCATTAGTCTAAAACAACAACCTACAGCCAAACAAACCGATGAAACAGAGACGATAAATTCTGCACAAGAAAATCCTATCCAAGAATTTCCGTATACAGAGAAGTGCGTCAATCAATATGCGCACCAGGTAATCATTACTGAATCAACCAACTGTCTGTCAAATTTCGCAATACATGAAAGTGTATTTAACAATACCCGACATAAAGTCACCATGAAGTCAAATGCGACTGAAGAAGAGATTAAAAAAATGTTCAAAAACGTTATCGACCCTAAAAGACACTATTGACTATTTTTCCGTACTAAGCAAGATGAGCTTTTAAAACTTAGGATAATTAGAACGTTGCAAGAACATTTTACAAAATTAAACCTAACAATTTCAAATTTGTTCATATCAGATATAAGCACAAAAGCAGAACAACACCAGAAAGTAAAATATCACCACGAAAGTAAAACCCAACACAAAGGCATAAACGCTACACTGCTGTCCATAACTAAAAATCATTATTGGCCTAATATGCTTCGAGATGTTCAAAACTATATAAATACCTGCGATACCTGTCAAACCTGTAAATACGAACGCAACCCACAGAACCCACCTTTCGAAATTACACATACGCCTTCTAAGCCGATGGAAGTTATTCATGTAGATATATTCTTTGTTAATAGTAACGCATTCTTGACATTCCTAGATCCTTTTTCTAAATTTGCGCAAGCTATTCCCATTGCACAAAAATCTGCCATTGAGGTCATGGAGGCCTTAATAACATTCATATCCTTTGTAGGTATTCCTAAGGAGATTATCTGCGACAACGGTAAAGAATTCAGAAACCACATAATTTCAGACTTTTGTAGATTACATAAAATCAAATTGCATTATGTTACATTACATAATTCCACTTCCAACCTACCGGTAGAGCGTTTGCACTCCACCCTTTTAGATCAACTTAGGTGCCTAACGCGTGAAAGACCACACGAAAATGTAAAATCCCTGATAAAATTAGCAATTATGGGATATAACAACACTCCACATAGTAATACTAAACATACCCCTTTTGAAATTCTATTTGGTCACCTAAACCAAACATTACCCTTTGATATAAACGAGGAAAATATATTGACTGATTATGTTGGGAGTCACGCTAGAAACTCACAACAACTCTACAAAACTATTCACACTAAATTATCTACAGAAAAAGAAAAACGTAACAAAAATTTAAATGAAACGCGCATTGACCCGGAAAAGCTGAACCCTGGTGACACTATTTTTATAAAAAATGATCAGCTATGCAATAAAACAAATCCAAGATTCATTAAAACCGACACAGAGAAAGATTTAAATAAAAAGGTACAAACACCTAAAGGAACCTATCATAAGAAAAGAGTAAAAAAGAAACGTATCCTTGTTCCAGGTACACGCCCACGTGGTCGACCCCGAAAGAACACCAACGACAATGCACTTGACGCTCATCCCATTTCTCACATTTTTGACATTCCTTTGCCAAATTAAAATAACACCAGTAGAGAACGGACTTTTGACATTAAGGCATTGGGCAAATGGCTGTTTGGTACTTTAGATAATAGTGACCGCGAAACAATAAACGAGGCTCTAACAAAATTAAATGAAAACGATAATCATATTGAATATCAGTTAAAAGCCCAGACGAGCTTAACGTCTAAATTAATCGATGAATACAATGGAACAATCTCTACATTGGTACAAAATCAAAAGGCAATAAAACTTTCCTAACTCAAACGGTAACAAAATTTAAAGAAGAAATGACTAACGTCTTAATTACTGTTTCTATCCAAAATGTGTTATCACAGCTCTTCATCAATCTAGAATATATTAACGAATTTCTGGATGAATTAGAGAATGCAATCACTTTCGCTTCATGGAACTTAGTCCACAATTCAATTTTACCAAACACAGTTTAAATTATATTTTATGCAAAGCAAAAGAACTCTATAACAATCAAAATATCCTAGAATTAAAATATTTTCAAAATTGTTACTCGTATTTAGGAACAACTGTTCAATTTTCAAATGAACTAATAATTTTTGTAATCAACTTGTCAATCTTAACAACCGAGATTTATTCCTATTACCATTTAATCCCGGTCCCTGTTCAAAATCTCACTATCATTCCTACTACCCCGTACCTTGGGATGAGTACCGACACTTACATCTACGAGAAGCAAAGCTGCCCAAACCAGAGGACGTATATATTTGCAACTCACCCAGTCAACCACGAGATGATAGCTGTCTAATCCAATTGTTATCCAAGGCTGACCATGATAACTGTCCTGTTCACCACGTATCAATTACAAAACCAATAATTAGCACATTAGAAGAAAATCATATACTGGTCATACCAGTCAACACACTTCAAATTCCCGATTGCCAAAATGGAATCCAAACCATTTATTAACCAGTTGTCCTCCAGTTGCCCATTAGATGTAGCACCACAATAGCAAATCAACGTTTCGCAGCATCAAGGAGCGAAATCCCTCTTCCGATGTTCCAGTTGCCAAAAATCGAGATACCTAAATTATGGAACCTTACAGTGAATAAGAATGAACAATTTCCATTAAAAGAAGTTGACCTCTCTGATATCAGTGCCCTAAAGGAATTAGTTAAGGAAACTAAGAAGACTCGATTCATTCCAGAACATGTTAATCTCTTGGAATCCACCAATTACTGGTTACTAATCACCCTATTTGTGATGTTGTTCCTTAAAATCATCGTAACGACTTATTTCGGATGCTGTAGACGATATTCGAATATCCTATCATGCTGGCCCTCCAATAACGATAGAACACTAATTCCAAAATTTATTAAGACCAACCAAGGAAATTCATCGCCAGGAGACGATGCCACCACTTCGACGGGAGGAGTTATATTGGTATCCCGGTAGAGACATTTCTTATCTTATCATATTTCTATGAAAGATCCACTTAACACCTACGCTATAATATTCCCTATGGGTATCATATTAAAAGATAAAGCATTATTATAAAACCGTAGAAATTTCTTGTAGAAGTTAGATCATAGTAAACGTTTAAAGTGAACACTTGAGTTTTTATTGTACGTTCCCACATCACTTATGTTTTTATTTATATTATATTATAATAAAATTTTTGTAGTTTTATTTTTATTTATTTTTTTGACTATTTGCTTTGTTTATTTTTATTTAGCCTGATAAAACACATACAATTTTCAAGATAAGTATATATCACTATCATATTTTTATTTAGAAGAACATTTATATACTCTAATATTAGAAATAATATTATATATATATATACATATATATATATATATATATATATATATATATATATATATATATATATATATATATATATATATATATATATATATATATATATATATATATATATATATTTATTTATGTTTATTATACATTTATAATTTTATTTCAAGTCTACTGCCAGTTGCTCCAAAATAATAATCAGAGTATTTACTAGTCTATCGCTACCCTTCTCAATTGCACGAACAAATAGTATGCGCACTCTCTTTCATCCGATGGACGAGCCGTGTGCAGCTGCAATGCTGCGTCCTCTTCCCGGATAGTTTGCTCGGACCTCTTTGTCGCACATTTTCATTGTCACCAATATTTCGCTTTTTAAAGCTCGCCAACCGGAATTTAAACCAGATTTTTCGCAGACAACCCTATATCATTCTGTTCGCAATTTAATTACCTTTATTTTGATATAATGATTATTCATTAAACAGATGAATGTAAATTACTAGTATCGAATTACCTGTTTATACCTGCCAACCCAATAGTTACGCCAGGAAAAAAAATAGACAACCTAACGTTTGCATATTCTATAGGCTTCATACTTTCGATTGGAATAAAATTTGTTCCTTAAACAAATGAGTGCAATGTTTAAAAAAAGTTATTTTTGAATTTTTAATTAATCATAGTCTTGCCAGGAATTTTTTAGCCAACCCACTAGCGATATATTTTATAACATATTAAAATTAATATAAAATATTTTTCATCCATTAAACGGATCTTAGACTATTATATTTAGCAAATATTTATTTACGTTATCTTTCTAGTTGTCTGTCTGTATACAGACATTACAAATTCTATTTTCTTGAAGGTTACCTTTTTTTAGTAAAAAATATCTTAACATATAGTGAAACCTATTTCACTTTGTTTATTATCATAGCTACACCTAGTTTATTTGCTGGACTAGTATTTTTTTCTATTAACGTAACTTTTATTGATACTTAAGTTAGTTGAAGTCTTCAACTTCCTAAGATATTGTAGGATACCGATCCTAGTTTGTTTAGTTTGCAATGTACTGTGTAAATTTATGTTAACTCTCATATTTTGTCTACGTAGGACCATCCAAATGTCACAGCTTTTTACTTTGTTTTGCCTATAATACTGATCTCATAAAACTCTCCCCATTTTAAGTAAATACCTGGACCAAGATAAGAGGATAACTGGTGGATCGAACTGGATGGAACAGGAAAACGATATTTTAATCAACTGGCATTTCTTCTCAAGGGTAACTGCATTATTGACAGTAGAGATTCAAACTGACACCGAACCCATTAAGAGCTTAGCCGTTGGTGGATTCTTCGCTGGACTAACCCATTTGAAGATACGTAAAATCTTCGTCCCCAGTGAACTTTTATATTTGGTCAGACGAATTTTTGTAAGAGATCAGAACTCCATTCGATCTTCGATTCACCCGTGGTATTGGCAAGATTTTTAAAGATGTAGGTATGCCAGTGGTCATTCATCGGGAAACAAACTTCAACAACTTTTAGGCAATCCAAAAGACAAAATTGAAACAAAGGAAAAGTCGGGGATTTACGAAATTAGCTGTAAGGACTGTAATCAAAAATATGTTGGACAGGCTAGACGATCAATTTAAACTAGATTCAAAGAGCATATGGCCCATCTCAAATATGGTAAAATAGATAAGTCTAGTGTAGCGCAACAAATGTAACAAATACTAGACAGCTAGATGCATTTGAAAGCTTGGAAATCATAAAGTGTAAAAATAGTATGAATAGTGACAGAGGGCCTATCCCAAATAGACCGCTTTATTGGTTAGTGGGTCACGGTTCACCGAACCGTGGCGGTTCGCTGAACAGTGACAATAGTTTAGCTATAAATAGGGTGGATTGTTAGCATAAGTTTAAGTTTAATCATCTCCAGATGATGCCAACTTGGTTGGCGAAACGCGCGTCGAGTGCAGTTTATAGTGTTTTGGTGTTTCGTGGAAAACTACGTCAGTGTTATCTTCACATCAAAGGTTCCAAACCCACTCCAGGATCTTAGCATATGTAAAAATTTGTATATATTCTTACAAGTTGATTATACTTTTTATTAAATATTATCTTTTTATTCGACTTCCTTCCCAACAGAATTGAAGTATTAACGTTTACATATTAAAGTAAAATTTTCATTATTTGGTATTTGCAAAAGTCCTGGCGCCCAGCCTAGATTTTGATGAGAACTCAAATCGATCTAAGCCCTTATTCACGACCTGCTAACTGAGCTAATTGTGTTATGCCATCAATTGGACGGGGGTGTTGCAAGTCTTAAACGGAACGTTAATTTGCTTTTAAAAAGATGTTTTCTGTGATATCACATTGAGGTAGTTTTAAAAAATCACATTTGGTGGTTATTTAACTGTTCAAATGAAATGCTATGAGGGAAGAAAATACAACCTCTTAGGAGAAGACACAGTTGGAAGTTATTTTAAATATTTATTGTAACATATGTGAATATTTGCATTGCGAAGTCGCGTTGCCTCCCGGCGATTATTTTTGCGAAGAACATTCATCTGACGCCACCGTGTTATTTAGGCATCTTTATGGACATCGCAGTGGAGCTCCAACTGCCACAGAAAAACATCTTAAAGATAATGTTACGCCACTGGACCGTGTAGACTAGTTAGATCAGACTGGAATTGTACGAGAACGGCCAAGAATGTTCTGGAATGTTCTAAACCGTGTCAATGAGTGTATAAATAAGACGCACGGTGGGCCGAGACTCAGTCTTAAGTTGAACGTGAACGAGTAAAGAAGAAATAAGATAGAAACTTAAGTGTTTAATTGTGATTATAGTTAAAACAGTCATTAATCTATTGATGTTATTGTTCAATAGAGTAAATAAAGTAGTGAATAAGTGTTACCTGGATTTTCAATCAACAATTCTACGAGTATAAGTGTTTATGTGGATAGCAAACACGTGACAATTTGGTGTCGGAAGTGGATTGGAAGTGAAATTTCTAGAATATTCGAAAAGGTTCTACAGTGTTCTTCTCATATTAAAGTCTGTAGTCTGTAGTCTGACTTTCAAGGAGAGAGGTTGTGTTTAGTGCAGTGTCCAGTGCAGTGCAGTGACCAGATTAGGTTGTAAACCCTTAGGGATTTACGATCGCCGCACCGCCGGGAACTCCAGGTCATAAAGCATAGAGATAGTAAACTGAAGGCCCTATGTGTTATGTGCAATAGCAAAATAAACTCAAAAGGTGCGATTGTAAAATTTGCGATTCTATGAGGCTGTAAGTAAGAAAGTGCGTTATAAACCTATTATAAACATAACAATCGTGAAGACTGTTATGACACTATCATCATGCATGAGTGTTCAAAATGTAAGTTGAAAAAAAGAGACAATAATTTAATCGGATGTGAAGGCTCCTGCCGAAAGTGGTTTCATACTTCCTGTGTTAATCTGAGCGAGAATGAATTTAAACTATTGGATAAATGCCACAATCTATTTTACATGTGTGACATCTGTAAAATCAACTGTGAGGTCATGGACAAGACCGTAAAGGAAAAAGTGTTTTCTGATATAAATAGTATTGATTCTAATATTTCTAAGCTGATGTCGGACGATGTTTTTAAAAAATTGTTCGACGAAATTCGCAACGACTTTGTCCAAAAAATGGAGACTACATTCAACTCCATGAAAGATAATTTAGGTAATCTCATTGTCTCTAAACTTGAGGATTTAAATAAAAATGTGCAAACCAACGCTTCTTCACTAACTAGCTATGCTACAATTGCCAGTAAACCTAAATCTTCCTTAATTCTGCAACCCAAGGATACCAAACAGTCTACAAATACCACCAAATCTGATGTATTAAGAACCATTGATCCTATAAAGTCAGACATTAATATCTCTAATGTTAAAACCGCACGAAATGAAGCACTGGTTATTAGTTGTGATGATTCTCAGTAGTCTGCTAAATTTGGAAAGCTTGCGATTCAGCAGCTAGGGGACAAATATGAAGTCAAACAACTGTCATCACTTAACCCACGTATCAGAGTGTCAAGCATCTCTGAGAAATTTGAGGACAATGTTCTAATTGACTATATTAGGTTACAAAATAAATCATTATTTCCTGAAGGTAGTGTGTGTGAACTGATAAATATTAAAGCACAGAGAAAGAACAAAATACTGTATCAGGCTGTCCTTCAGGTTGATTTAAATACTTATCATAGGGTGTTAAATGCAGGTAAACTAGTTATAGGATATGATTTCGACTGTTCTGTACACTGTGCTATTAATCTGAGATGATGTTTTAAATGTTATGGTTTCCAGCATTTGGCAAACCAATGCTCAAAAGAAACGACTATGTGTCCTAAATGTTCAGGTTCGCATCATGTAAATAACTGTAATGCACAACAACTTAAATGCACAAACTGCTCTAATCTCAAGAATAGTTTAAATGTTGATATCAGTACAGTTCATGCAGCTTGGGACCCAGACTGTCATGTATATAAAAAGAATCTGAGTAAACTGAAAGCGAGTGTCTTAGGTACTGAATAGCAATTACCTCTGTCTGAGACTAATTCATCAAATGAGTGTAGTAACTTAAGTCTGCGTAAATCCTCTTGCTCTTCACTTAACAACTATTATCAAAATGTTAGGGGGCTAAATACTAAAACCGTTGATCTATTTAATCATACTTGTGCCACAAGTTATTATCAAGTAAATACATTGACTGAAACATGGTGCCATGACGGTATATTAAATTCCGAACTATTTAATCTCGATTGCATGGATGTTTTTTCAAACAGACCGTAATTTTAGTGCCACAAAAACTACTCGAGGTGGGGGTGTATTATTCGCTATAAATAAAGAATCCACGCTATTAAAGTAGATGTTGAATCAATCTGTTGTAAACTGACTGCATTAAAACATATTGATAGCCTCGTTATACAAGTTAAGCTAAGTTTTCACTCCTTATACATTTTAATAATATACATGCCTCCGTCTTGCAAAACCGAGGATTATGAGACATTTTTTGACGCCTTGGTGTCACTGTATTGTATTTATAATACCGACCTCATTATTATAGGTGACTTTAATATATCTGAGTACGTAGACTGCAACAACAATATCTGCAATCCAACAACAACAAACAATTTAGCTCAAAACTTCTGTAACTTCTTCGAATTGAATCAATACAATTACATTTCTAATCATCATGGTAGATTATTAGATTTAGTTTTTAGTAACAGAAAGTGTGTGATAACCGCCGCCCCAGAGATAATTTTGCCAGAAGATTCATATCATCCTGCACTACATATTGAGTTAGACATAAATAAAGCTCATAAGAAAACTTTTCCTTTACAAACAAATTCTTATTTCAATTTTCGCAAAGCTAATTTTGTGCAGTTATATGACGATTTAGCGAATATTGACTGGATTTTTCTGGAAACTGTGGCGAGGTAAATAGGGCTATGGATGCTTTTTATAATAAACTAAATAATACATTTGAGGTAAGCGTGCCAAGAAAAAAGTCAACTTCTAAGATATACCCACTTTGGTTCGGTAGTCAGATTATTTACAAAATAAAACAAAAAACTAGGAGCATTAATAAATACAAGAGAACAGGCAATCCTGAATATCTTGATACATTTAAATTGTTACGCGCTCAAAAAAAAAATGATATCCGCATATCTTACGACACATACCTGCATACGATTGAGAATGATTTAATGAATAACCCCAACAACTTCTGGACATTTGTTCACCACAAAAATAACATTTCCTCCATTCCTTCAATAATCACATATAATAATGAAGTAATTGAAGATTCGCAAACAATCGTGGACAGCTTTGCTGAATATTTTTCTCATTCTTTCAATGACCCAGTTGCTGAGACTAAAGATTAAAATTGATAATCACAATGTGATGATGTTAGATATTAAATCTGTAACTGAAGAGGATGTTTAAGGCGCAATTAAAAAACTTAAGGCTAACATGACCATGGGACCCAACTTCATACCTGCATTTTTGCTTAAGGATTGCTCATCGGTTTTTGTTAAAGCACTGACAATCATATTCAATCTCATATTGAAAACCTCATGTTTTCCTGAGTTATGAAAATTATCTCGCGTTTGTCCAGTTTATAAGAAAGGAGATAAAAATGATCTTACTAACTATAGGCCAAGAACGTTAGTTTGGAACTTCAGTAAAATACTTGAGATCTTGCATCATTCTGCAATGTACAGTCATGTGTCAGCGATGCTCTCTAACGAACAACACGGTTTCATGAGAGGACGGTCCACAGTTACAAATCTTGTATGTAAAACCCAGTTTATTTGTGAAAAACTTGATAGACAGAGCCAAGTAGATGTCATATACACCGACTTCTCGAAGGCATTTGACAAATTAGACCATGGGATTTTATTGAGAAAAATGAGTCTATTTGGACTGCCCCAGATTTAATGAAATTGTTTACTGATTATTTACATGATAGGTATCAGTTTGTTCAATATCGTGGTTCTAAGACTTTTAGATTCCTTCAGAGGTCTGGGGTTCCGCAAGGTTCGATACTCGGGCCGCTTTTCTTCAATATGTTTATAAATGATATCATATCTGGCCTGAATGTACATTGTTTAATGTATGCAGACGATTTGAAGTTGTATGTCGAAATAACGTCTATTGCAGTCTGCGAACGTCTCCAGAATGCATTATACTTGGTTGAATCTTGGTGTAATAGGAACAGTTTACCATTAAATGCCACTAAATGCAATGTCATGACTTTCAGTAGAACATCTAATCCTGAAATGTTTGCATATAACTTAAACGATACTCTATTACAACGGCCCAATACTATTAAAGATCTCGGGGTCATCTTTGACAGAAAACTCACGTTTAATCCTCACATTGAGGCAACCACTTTAACAGCATTTAAAAGACTAGGATTTATTATACGCAACCTTAAAGGCTCCACCAATGCACATATACTCCGCTTACTGTATGTGTCTCTTGTAAGATCTCGCTTAGAGTATGCATCGATAGTCTGGAGTTCTATTTACAATGTACATAAAACATCTTTAGAAAAAATTCAGAGACGTTTTTTAAAGTCAGCTATATATACCCTTGATGATGAATATCCTCCCAGAGGTATTTCCCAGGAAACGCTGTTAAGTCGTTTTCATTTAACATATCTTGAGACAAGGAGATATATGCAGTCGGTTGTGTTTCTTTTTAAATTAATTAATAATAAGTTGGACTGTACAGCCCTATTGAATCAAATCACATATCGTGTCCCTAGAGTGTCATCTAGATATAATAATATTCTTTCTATCCCTACTCCCCGTACCAATATATTAATAGCTGCACCACTTTATCAAATGACAGTAAACTATAGTAATCTTGAGGACAGAATTGATATATTCTATTGTAATGTATCTCAAATTAAGAGAATTTTCTTAAGTTAACGTACTCATCTGTTTCTTGTTATAAGTTTAATTTTTCTCTTTAAATTTGCACTACCTATAATGTAGACCATCGTTGATAGATTAATTTGTTTATATCTGAGTGTTTATACACGTGTATATATTTGTGCTGCTGTAAATATGTATGTATGTATGTATATTATATGTATGTATGCGTGTATATGCGTGTATATATGTATGCATATGTGTATATGTATATGTGATTGAATTATTGTAAAAATTTTTGTGTAATGTATTGTATAATATTTTATTAGATATTGTTCCCTATCCTGTAATTGGGCGTTGCCTGTTGGATTTGTATGAAATAAATAAATAAATAAATAAATAAATAAATAAATGAATGAATGAATGAATGAATGAATGAATGAATGAATGAATGAATGAATGAATGAATGAATGAATGAATGAATGAATGAATGAATGAATGAATGAATGAATGAATGAATGAATGAATGAATGAATGAATGAATGAATGAATGAATGAATGAATGAATGAATGAATGAATGAATGAATGAATGAATGAATGAATGAATGAATGAATGAATGAATGAATGAATGAATGAATGAATGAATGAATGAATGAATGAATGAATGAATGAATGAATGAATGAATGAATGAATGAATGAATGAATGAATGAATGAATGAATGAATGAATGAATGATGAAGAATGATGATGATGAATGAATGAATGAATGAATGAATGAATGAATGAATGAATGATGATGAATGAATGAATGATGATGATGAATGAATGAATGAATGAATGAATGAATGAATGAATGAATGATGAATGAATGAAGAATGAATGAATGAATGAATGAATGAATGAATGAATGAATGAATGAATGAATGAATGAATGAATGAATGAATGAATGAATGAATGAATGAGATGTGTGAGATGAATGAATGAATGAAGTGATGATGAATGATGAATGAATGAATGAATGAAGAGATGATGATGGAGATGAATGAGATGAAGATGAAGAATGAATGAATGAATGAGATGAGGAGGAGATGAAGAATGAATGAATGAATGAATGAATGAATGAATGAATGAAATGAATGAATGAATGAATGAATGAATGAATAAATAAATAATAAATAAATAAATAAATAAATAAATAAATAAATAAATAAATAAATAAATAAATAAATAAATAAATAAATAAATAAATAAATAAATAAATAAATAAATAAATAAATAAATAAATAAATAAATAAATAAATAAATAAATAAATAAATAAATAAATAAATAAATAAATAAATAAATAAATAAATAAATAAATAAATAAATAACTAAATAAATAAATAAATAAATAAATAAATAAATACATAAATAAATTAGTGGTAACACGGAGAATTAAGCTACTGGACAATGTTTGAGGGACTATTTCTGGACTGAATAGTGACTTTAATGTGGATTTTCGAGAAGTTTCTAGAGCATTCGATTTAGAAATAACTGCAAATACGCGAGTACCCCTAGTAATAACGTGTTGTGGACTGAGAAAAAGGACTATTAGTGTAATTTCGGGAAAATTCTAGAACATTCTATTTGGAAATTACAGGAGATACGTGAATTGTGTCGACGGGAATGAGTTATAGATTTAAAAACAAGACTATAAGTGATTTCGTAAAAATTCTAAAACATTCGATTTGGAAACCACAGAAGATACGTGATCTGTGTTAACGAGAACGTGTTATATACTCAAAAAAAGACTTAATAGTGACATTTCGTGAAAGTTCTCGAACACTCTATTGCACAATTATTGGAGATAAGTGAATTTCGTCAACACAAAAGTAGTATAGACTGTAAATGACTTTCTAGTATTGTTTCGATATTTTTCTGACACATTCCATTATTAAAATAGACGTGATACATACATTTTATTGACATTATAGCGTAGTAAACTTTATTTTGAACTGATTTTCGTGTCGTGAATTAATGCCAATAACAAGAAGTTGGCGGAGAAACAAACACAACTTGCAGCATTGGTGCAACAAATGGAAGGATTGAAAAGAGAATGCCAGCATCCTGACTTAAAAACAATGATGGAAGAACAGGGAAAAATTATGGAAGATCAAGAAAAAGACGACAAGAAGAATAAGACGAACATGCGAGAAGGCGCCATGAAGAAAAAGAAGAACAAGAAAGAAAACGCCAGGAAGAGAAAGATGAACAGAGAACAATGATGATGAGAACTAGAAAGAAAGAAAAGAAGAAAAAAAGAACAAGAGAGAATACGGCAGGAAGAGAAATATGAACAGAGAAAAATAATTGAGGAACAAGGAAGAAGACACAACGAAGAAAAACAAGACTCTAGTGCTAGGTTACAACCTTCCTTCGACGATCAAGGTTCATGGTCAACTATAGAAGACTGTTCGAGGCAGCTGCATGTTTATATAACTGAAACGATGAAGAAAAAGCAACAGCATTGGTATTAGCACTGAGGGGCCAAGCATTAGACATGCTCCAAACAATTTCTGCAGCACATCAACAAAACTTTAGCATTCTGGTGGCAGCATTAGAACTAAGATTTGGCGACCAACATCTCGCTTAAGTCTATCAGGATAGCTCAAATCACGCAGACAACGGGAGGGGATAAAGCCTCTAGGAGTTCGAGGCTGTTGCCTATCCTGATGCACTAATGGAATATCAGCAACAATTGACAGTTGGAGCATTTATTGATGGAGGGACTAGGAGGTTAGACGAATCCTTAAAATAGCCGGGTACAAGCGGAGCAGTGAGGCTTTAATACATACACTGGACATTGAGGCTGCCTATAAGGACACTATACAATCAAATCAGAGAGACGAGCTGTGAGTGTGAAGGACAAGCCAGATAACACAAACCAAAATTTATTATCTGATCCACACAAGATGACCCAACTATTGACAAAAACGAACTTCCAGCTGAGACAAGATCTACAACAAAGCAATGGGAGACCGAATGGAGGTAACTGCTGTTATAGGTGTGGTAAAGAGGAACTGTCGTTAGCGCAGCTCAGAAAGAGTAAATGGTGCTGTGGTTGGGGAACCACAGGAAAACTAAAGATGGCTAGAAATTTGGGAGCTGCGTTGTCCAAGAAATGTCCAGTCATCAATAATACGGATAATACGGATTCATAACAGGTTTCAAGGTAAATAAAGGACAAAATTGATTAGTCATCGGACAGCTGCGGGAGATAGGGCAGCGGTTCATGGGGAAGTCGACATGGAGCTGCAGATTGACCGTTTATGTTTTAAACACCAAGTTATCGTGGCTGACATTACAGATGATTTAATTTTGGGATTGGACGTTATGAAAAAGTATGGATTTGTACTTGACGTGGGAGAACGATTTCTCAGTATTGGAAATGAAGAAATTATTCTTTCAAGGGCAGATAAAAACTTCCCTAATATTCGAGGACAGTAAAAATTCCTGCACACACAGAGAAAGTAATTGAGGCAGTCCTGGAAGACTTTAACACAAACTACAGACAAGATACAGATTAAATTGGTTAACCTAAATTCCCACTCAGTGACGTTCAAAGAAGGGGAAGCAATTGGCACCTACGAACCAGGCATATGGCTTGCGAGTTATGAAGAACAAATATTTGGAGCTTCGTCTACAGTAATGCCAAGAAGTTATAAAGATGTTAAATGCCCATTTAGAACATCTAATTCCAGATGAACATAGAGAAGCTTTAAAATTTTTGAAGAAAAAAATTACAGTATTTACAAAGGACCCAGAAGCTACTACCGAGACCAACATAGTCCAACATCGGTTAAATACTGGTGAATCAGCTCCTATTCGTCAGCCACCTAGGAGGCTCCCATTAGCAAAACAAGAAGGGGCTTTTGCAATGATACAAAAGATGCTTAGACGGAGTTATTGAGGATTCAACCAGTCCTTGTTCGTTGCAAGTAGTTTTGGATGCTAAGAAAGATGGAACTCTAAGCTGAATGACATCACAAGGAGAGGAAGCTATTCGTTACCCCGAGTTGATGACACACTGACAGGTTCACAGTGGTTTTCTACTCTAGATCTTCGAAGCGGGTATTGGCAAGTGGGACTTCATCCAGATGACAAAGACAAGACAGCCTTTTCGATAGAAAGTGGCCTTTATTAACCCACTGTGATGCCTTTCGGCCTCTGCAATGCGCCAGCGACTTTTGAAAACTGATGGAACTGGTACTACGAGGACTAACTTGGAAGATATGCCTATTTTATCGTGATGATGTGATGATTATGGGACGGGATTTTAAGGAGGATTTGAAGAACCTTCAAGAAGTGTTTAGAAGAATTAAAAATGCATACCTGAAATTGAATCTTAAAAAATACCTAATGTTCCAGAAAGAGGTCAAATTTCTTGGACATATCGTGTCCTCGGAGGGGATAAGAACGGACGCAGACAAGATTTCCGCAGTACAAGATTGGCCGAGGCCTTCAAATGCCCACGAGGTACGAAGCTTCCTTGGCCTATGCACTTAACAGACGATTTGTGGAATGATTTGCTGATATTGCGAAGCCACTGCACTGGCTTACAGAAGAGAAAGTTCAGTACCAACGGTCACAAGAGTGCGAAACATCATTCAGAACACTAAAATCAGCACAGTGTTCAAGTCCAGTTCTGTCATACCCAAAACGGAAATGTTTCTACGTGTTAGACATGGATGCCAGTAATTCTGGACTTGGATGTGTTCTTTCCCAAATTCAAAATGGACAGGAAAATGTAATTGAGTACTTCAGCAAGACGTTGTCCAACCCAGAACATAATTATTGTGTGACACGAAAGGAACTATTGGCCATTGTCAAATCCATAGACCATTTTCACAAGTACCTATATGGACAAGATTTTAAAGTTCGGACAGACCATTCTACATTGAATTGGTTATTGCAGTTGAAGAGCACAGAAGGGCTCGCTGGATAGAAAAAACTGCAGCAATACGATTTTAAAATCGAACGTCGTCCCAGGAAATCTCATAGAAATGCAGATTCCCTCTCCAGTACACCATGTTAGGAAGATCGCAAGCACTGCAATAGGGTGTAAAAACAGCAAGAGATACTTATCGTGAATACAGTTAAAATTGAGGTTCCGAATGACTGGACAAAATAGACATTAAAGGAAGAGTAGATAAACGATAAGAAAACTGTCCTATTCTGAAGTGGGATGAAAAAGAAACTCGACCCGATTGAAAGGACATTTCAGACAAGGCAGTAGGGGCTGAAAGTATTGTGGGTGCAATGGGACTCCCCTAGAGTAGAGGATGGACTGTTGAAGGAAGCTTGGGAAAGCCCAGATGGTAAAGAAACTACTTTGAAATTGGTAATCCCCAGGTGTCGCGTACCAAAAGTACTTCAGGAACTACATAATGGAACATCTGGTGGACACTTTGGCATTAACAAAATTCTGACAAAATTACGCGAACGATTCTATTGGGTGAACAGTCGCCAAGATGTAGAGGCTTGGTGCCGCAAATATGATGTTTATGCGGCAAGTAAGGGACCACGTACAAGAAGTAAGGGCTAAATGAAATAATATAACGTCGAGGCTCCTTTTGAGCGAATTACGATCGACGTAGCTGGTCCCTTCCCCATGAAAAATGATGGGAATAAATACATTTTGATTTCCATGGACTGTTTCAGTAAATGGCCTGAAGCTTATGCCATACCAAACCAAGAAGCAACCACTGTCACCCAAGCTCTGGTAGATAATCTGGTATGTCGATTTGGCGCGCCCTTGGAGTTGCATTGTGTGGATAGCAAACACGTGACAATAATTTTAGTACATTTCTTGTTTGCTGGGTATAAAAAACGAATTTGAGAGATAAAAATTTTCTGGGGTTCAATAAAAGTATTATAACTCATTAATAAAAGCATAATACAAATTAAAATGCCATTATTCAATTGAAGATTTTGAATAAATTCGGTATCAAGTATTACTTTTAGTATTTATTACCATTTGTAAATTAATCTCACCTCTCTCTTGGAATACTTTGGTATTTTAATTTTTATTATACCTTGGATAGATCGCTATGTCGGAGAATTTTTCCTATTTATTATATTGCGATTAACACTGGTAGATGGAGTCACCATTGACTCGTTAGTACCTTACTATCACATAGAGGATTTATGATTCTGAGACCCTTCTTGTTGACGTTGCGTGGCACCTACTTCACACTGTCGACGGCAATAACCAGAAACTGGTCAGCAAATGATATACGTGATGGTCTCAAGAAGGATTACCATTTATTTGGTAAAAATCTTGTACTAGCGGGCAATCGCAATTAAAGCCTAATCGCTTCTTTTTGTATGATACAAATTTTATAAATTATTAAGAAGTGTATGTGGCTATTTTATTTAATCTTCAGTTAAATAAAATGAGAGAATTGCGTCTTTGGTATCTTATATTTAGGTAATAATTTTAATGTTTATTACTATTTGTAAATATATTATAAATAAATTTTGATAAACTAAAAAATAAATAAATATTCACTACAATAATTGTTAAGAGTTTAATGTTTATTCTATTTTGTAGAGATCTTTTAAGAATATTTTCATCTCAACAGGCATTTTATTTGCATAGAAATAAGAATAACCAATTTATTATTTTTTTAACATTTTTACTGATTTTTTTAAATGAAACAAATAGTGTACTTAAAATATTTAAATAGCTGATCTTAAAATTAAACCTCTATAATATTTTTAATGAAAAACTTACCTAGAAAATGGTTGATTGTTTTGTTCCAAACAATGAGCTGCTGTCAACACCCATCGTGGATGTATTAAACTTCCTCCACAAAAAGTAAGATATGAGCCATTAATATGAAGCATTAAACTGGCTTGAAAAGGTATTTCACCTAAATTTGGTTCTATTGGTTTATAGTTGCCCTAAAAATAAGTAATTCAAATAAACAAAACAATATGTTTTCTAACAAGGATCTATCTGGAGTAAACCAAATAGGTACGCTTTAGTTGTACAACGTCTGTATTTAAATCTTAGCGCCTTTGAACCTGGTTCGTTTGTTTGGAAGATAGCGCCATTGTCCGTGATACCACATGCCAATATTTGATGAGCTTGTTTTAGTGAATAAATATACAGGGTGTTTACGAACTTGAGAATTATTTTTTGAGGATAAGGATATCTTGATATAATAAATCGTATAGTGCATAAAAAATTTATAAAAATAGAAAATAATAACTGATCTTTTTTTAACAAAAAAGTGCGAACATGTTGAGAACTGCTGGCATTGAGGTTGAGTGACATGTCTCATCATCACATCACATTTCAAAGTCACTATTCAATGTTTCCACATCCTTCGTCAACACACAAAAAGTAATAATCTTGTAGAACATGAATGAACACTTTGTCCATGAAAACGGGTACAATTGATTTCACCCTAGGGCGCGCCATACAATCCGATTAGTTGTACGGTTTTGCCTAGCAAGTGCACGCATATTTATTGTCCTCTACCAAATTTAAAATGTTGTGCTCAGCATTCAAAATATATAAAGGCTTAGCTTGACCTCCGCTACGTCCACGACGGGGACGTAACTCACAAATATCGCTTGTTCGGGAGTACAAATCATGCGGCATTTAGTGCATCTCTCTTTGGAAAACGTTCCGCGTACAGACGTTGAGCAACCACAGTATTTTGACGACATAATCACCGTAAATTAACATTGATTAGTTCAATAATATATGATTATTACTGTAATAATAATGAAAAAAAAACACTATAACACAAACCGAACAAAGATTGTAAACAAGCACTCTTTTAAATAACAACTCTTCCACAGAATTGTGTGACTACTAAGTTTAGTAACTTTTTATTATTGATTCACGGAATGTTGGTTATTCTGTGACTGAATTTACTTAAACTGGTTATCGTTCGAGAACAACACATTTTGGTAAATTTCACTAAAGTAAACGTTCGAAAACATTGCTTTACAGTAATGCATAAATACTTTCGAAAACTGGTTAAAGTGTCATGAAAAAGTAACAGTTTGGACTGCAGTAAAAATCGCTTGACATACGCATTAATTAAGAAATAATAGGTGCGTTCTTTCTATCACCAATCTAAGTTGTTTTAGTTACACTGCATAAATAAAAGCTTATTTCATTTGATTTATCCTCCGTAATCGTAAAACTGTTTAGATTAACTGATTTTGGTGGTAGAACTAACACACCTGTTATTTCCTCATAGCCACATTACATGATAAAATAAATCGGCCGACAAATTGGTCAATTTATTTGGTTATAAATCGATCAATTAATTGTAGACAGGGGCAGCATCAATTTTTATTTAATTTATTTTTCTTACTTCAGGTGCGCGCCAACTGTCTATTTAGTTATTTCCCAGACTGTTGCCGTTGGGTTGTAGCATGTCGCCGTGATTAGTGGGATTTTGACATTTGCAATCGCATATTCTGTTTTTAATGTCTTCTTTTTTACATTTTGTTATTTATAAGTACTTAGGAATATTAAGACAAATAAATCTAATCTGACAATTATGAAAGTTAGTAATACAATGAAATAAGAAATGTTACTAGAAAGTCCATATAAAATCATCGAAAAATAGAACATGTTTTAATTTATTGAACAATTGTATTTGACCGATAAATCCGTAGATTTTCTTGCATTACACACACCAATAAATTGAAGGTCACAAAATCGGTTAATTTATTGGATACAGCTATAAGAAAGAGACGGCAACAGCTGTAACGTTTCAATATTCTAGGCACCATGTTATTGCATAGCAAAATTGGCGGGCTCTTTGAATTGTACTTCTAACTCAAATTCAGATTTTCAGTTTGAACAAAACCAATATTTAAAAGGCAAACACAATTTTTTTTTGACAAAAATTGTGTTTGCTTTTAAATATTGAATTTGTGTTTTGGAAAATGTATAAAAGAAACATGTTTTATGATTTTTATTTATTAACCATAATTATACATATTATTGTACAATTATTTTGGTATCATAAAAAAATTAACAAAAACAAAAAATAATTTATATAACTCGCAGTAACAAAATATTTATAATACATAATATAAATATCACTTTCCACTAAAATTTCTGAATCAAAATTCGCTGAAGTGTAATTTTGCAAAAAGCTATCCGGAGTCCTTCATTCACTTAATGTATATCCATCCACCCTAAAAACACTAATTTTAAAAATTACAAAATACTGCAAAATTAGGATTTACATAAGTCACTTGTAAATTAACTCGTTAATATTAAGTCAAACGAGTCTTCTCATAGAATTTTTTCTCAGTTTGGTTTGCTACTTCCTTATGGACAAGGCAAATTGCAACATTTATTTTCTTAAAAATGCTGCTAAAAACAATAATGCCGCTCCTCAATTCTCTACATTTACCAATCAGCATCGCTTGGGCCCAGATTAATTATTTACCTTTTCACTTTGTTTTCAATCAAATCAACTGGAACATAAATTAACGTAATTTATATATCATATCACAATAACCAAAATTTTTTTTATTTGCAATAATTTCAATAGAAAAATAATCTAAATAAAAATAATTTTACTTAAATGAAAAAATATGGTAGGTACTTGCACTTACAATTAATTTAAACAACAGAATCCAGCTAAAATAAACATGATAAGATTCAAAAATACGATAGTCGGATAGTCACAGAATTTCAATATATTATTGTTATTAACAATTGAAAATTTAACAAAATGACAGATCGTTTATGACAGCCATTTCTTTATTTTGGGAATGGGAGACTAAGTTTTTTTAGTAATCCTCCGGGTAGTGATGTCTATAAAATTAACTACGCATAGAATATAAAGAAACATAACAAAATATCATTTAAAATCAGAATCTAACAGCTAAAACATAAAACACTGAATAGAATTATGACCGGTAACAACCACTGGTAACGTCTGTCGTTCAAAAGGGGATATTGCATAGACAAAAATGTTGATGTATCAGCAATGCTAGTTTTATTTGTTCTGTGGTGCCAATTCAAGACCCGCGCGTAATAGCAAAGTAATAGTGTAAAGTTTACGAATAATGCTGTAGATTACTACGCGTGATCGTCGTTTGTAATTTAGGGATATTATAAGTTCGCAAGCTTGCAGACCCTTATGTTAAAAGTAATTTTTAAAAAATTATGTGGAAAATTTATGACAACGTATTGCTTTTGTTTGTGCATAGAGAAACTAAAAATGAAAATTTTGTCTGTGCGTTTGTATAATTGTGACCTGACCCTACATCGAATCGAAAACGGAGGGTACTTTCAGCTGTAATTGAATAGCACAAACGTCGCCTAGTTTACCAAAAATGCTTATTTTAATTACTTCAGTAATTACACAACATTTGAAGTAATGGCACGTATGTTGACGTCACAGCTTTTGAGTCTGAAACGCAACAAACAGTGTGATCTTCTAACAGAACGTGTTGTGTCAAGTGTATCATGAAGTTTTAAAAACTAATTGGTTATTTTAACATCTAAAACAATTTTTATTGTTTTATTTCGTTAATTTTATGTGCTCAAATATAAATGAGTTTGTATTTCACGGAATTGTCTCGTGATGTACGGGCTATGCATGAAAAATTGCCATTGGTTTCGATGCTTTTATACCTTAAAAAAGAATACTATTCCACAAATATTGATGCATTTCCAAATATTACACATGGGAATACTGTTAATTATTTAGTTTTTGAGAAAGAAAGAATTGTGTGGGTGAGTGAAGGAAGTCCTTTGTAAGGAATTTCCCGCAAGAAAATCCTGTTGCAAGTTCAATTCACTCTCAATATTAGAGATTTCTTATTGTACCTAATTGATTATAATAGATTGATTATATTTCCATTTTTAAATTGTAAAATGCTTACAAAGATGTAAATATTTTGAGTTCCCCATTTTGTATTTGTACAAGTATTTGTATTAATATAAGTCCACAAAAACACAGATATTATGAAAAATAACAAATTTAATGATTTTGTGGGAAAATGCAAATCAATCACCATAAAACCTGCAATATAATTTTGCTTTCTATCAGTCTGAGAACTGTGACGTAACGTGCACGCGACCCATACATGACTCTAGTGAGAAAAATGTTTTAGTTTGTAATTGGATTCTTTAAAACAATTGAATCCATGGATTACTATGTCGTACTTTTCTGGCTGTCACAAGATATTTAATTTTCGAATAAAATATCTAATTTTAAAAAGTGACCGGTGGCACAGTTAGATGTTATTTATCTGATATTATTATCTTCGACTGGAAATAGGAAATTTTTCGCTGAGATAAAATTTGGCAACACTGCCATAACTTTCGCACACAGCTAGATTCACAGTGGTCTGTGACTAGACAGATTTAATACCTCAGTGGTGTTCAAACAATTTGGTGTATTATTTAAAAAAAAAATTTTCTGCAACTTCTAAGGAACTTTTACTAAGGTAAATTTTTAGCATCGACTTCTTTTACCTCTCATTAAAAATGAATTCGTAAACACCCTGTATAAGTAATAAACATGTTCAGAGATATTTTTTTTATTAGATCACCTGGTACTTTCAGCGTAATGTAACTGAATCCTCTCCCGAGAAGCATTGTGGGAATTTGAGTTTCAGGTACTTGACGTTAGACTTTTGCTACAAAATGAAAGCGCAATACTGTGTGTGTCGTCAAGATTATGCTAGGAGCTTTGAGGTGTGTTATTCTTATCTGTATTTATTTTAAAAACAGTTTAACAGTGGTGGTGTAATCTATATAAGCGTCAATAATATACATAAGGGACAGCGAGACGACCCCCTCCATTCTCTTTGCTGCCAATAATGAGAGCCGACAGTAAGCTGTATGTGTGTATATTCTCTCTAAATCGTGGGAAAATTCTTCCCCTACTTGCATATTTTTATGTTCTACTCGTATATTCGGATTTCCGCTTTCGCATTTTATGTATCCTTAGTTTTACATTTTGTATTAATCTCCAGTTCGTAAACTATCATAATAGGTTTCCGCTTTTAAATTAATTGTGGCGAAAGACATTTTCACTGTATATTTCTCAATAACTTTATGACTGAGAATGAAGTACCAATCTTTTAGTTTTATAGAATCTCTCTTAAAAAAAGGCATAATTTTACATGATGCGTGATCCATCGGGTGCCAGATTGTATCCCCCACCATTAAGTCAAGGGATATGGTCATAGGCCATAACTCGCTTAAAAAACAAAGGTGCCTTAAAAAAAATTTCAATAAAAAATTCCCCCTTTCGACCCTCTAACTACCACCCCAACTTAGTGGTGGTGAGTGAAAATCTGACATCCGTAGGAGCAGTTTGCATGGAAGTCCCATGTAAAATTTGAGATTTTTTTATTTTTCTTTAGCGAGATAGGTGTAGCTCGTCAATTGAACTCATACATCCATCTAATCTAATTTCTGTGGTGTTTATATATTTATTATATAAAATATTACAAGAAGAACAAACGCAAAAAAATGTTTTTAAGAAAAAATTTCGAAACCTTGTAGTCATATGTAAAAAAGATTTAGAAAACGATGGCGCTCTTAAAAAAATGTTTAATGAAAAGAGAGATATAGAATCCCTGTATTCCGAATACAATTTATTTTTCATAAAAAGTAAAAAAGACCTTAAATGTGTAATGAATAAATCACCCCTTTAATCTCCAAACCACCCCTTTGTGAAGTTAGTTGGGGATAAAATTTTGGTATATATCAACTCTACTTGAGGTGTTTATGCAAAGTTTTAAAATTTTCCGCTTTTTCTTAAGCGATAGCTCAACCCATCAGTGTAATCCGACTTAAAATGAAAAGATAAAACTGACCTTCTGTAATTGAAATCCCGTCCGTAAATAGCAAACGCGCTGTTAACAATTTTAGGAGTTGAAACTACTCTTAAATATTTTCCACACATTTATTACCTACCAAACATTTTAAAACAAGAACCATTGATAACTTTTGCACAACGTTTACTTTTAAAAAATAACTATTTTAATTATCACAGAAGAATTTAACATTTGTGCTTGATTTATTGGGAGACTGACTAACAGAGTTTCAGGATTCCTAAAGGAATACGGACCTCGAAAGACTTTCACATTTGGATGAAATTTTCTAATTTGTTGTTTTAAAAATTGATGAATTTTGGTGTTACCTCCTTGAGTTTGTAAACCAATCTCCCTAGACTGCCTGGTCATTGCTGACATGCGGTCGCTGTAATCAATCAGAACACAATATATTAAAGGAATTTCACTCTTATTATCTACTGGTGGCATGGGTCCCCAACAAATGTACGGTCATCAGACCAATGATAACTTACGGATCCATCACTTGGTGACCGAAAGGATCACAACATACGGCCAAAACCAAATTCTCTGGATTACAGAAATTATCATGCTTGCCCGTAATGGGTGCATTTAGCAACACACCGTCAGCTGCAATGGAAATCCTTCTGAACTTACCCTCTCTTCATATATATTTGGAGAGAGTGGCAAGGTAGGAAACATATGGACTGCAACAAGCGGCCATTAATATGCCGAAGACTAGTATCATGGAGTGGAACAGGTTGCTGGATGACATAGAGAGTCACAGCATCCTGGGAATGCCCTCGGATACTATGCCTACCATGACCAACTACGAGCTGACATTCAACATCATTTTTCTGGAAAGAGATGAGTGGGATCTGAATAAAACCGACCTATTGAGGAAAGACAGTTGCTAGTTTACAGACGGCTTCAAAACTCCTCAGGGAACAGGAGCCGGGGTACATAGCTACAGATTAAGGGTGAGGATATCCTCAGGTACTAATGCAACTATTTTTCAGGTCGAGGTTAATGCCATTGAACACGCAGATCAATTAAAATTTTTTCAGCTAGCCAAGCAGCTATAAAAGCTTTTGGCTCCTACCGCTGTAACTTCAAAACAGTATGGAACTGTCAGAAGGCTCTAAATCATTTGAGCAAAAACAACAAAGTGACTCTGGTCTGGATACCCGGCCACTCTGGTATGGAAGGTAACGAAATAGCCGACTTCTTGACCAGAGAGGGAGCAGGATCACGAATAATCGGGCCCGAACTGATACTTGGCATATCTTCAAGTACTGCTAAGATGGCTATCTCAACCTGGGCTGAAAGGAAAACTCTACAGTCTTGGCAAGAGTTACCAGGATTAGTTCATCGAAGGCGTTTATAAAATACCCTTTGAAATTAAGAACTAAGAAAATTTAGAGTTAAACAGGGTAAACCTGAAAACTCTAACAGGCCTATATACCGGGTATTGCCGACTAAACTATCATCTGCATAAACTCGGCCTAGCGGAAAACGCCAAGTGCTGTCTATGCTTGGAGGATGATGACAAGGCAGACTACGGGTTATGCACCTGTCCCGCTGTGGAGAGGATCCGATTCTCAATATTTGGCAAAGGATCTGGACACATTCTCACACAATAAAGTTATCAGTTTCATTAAGAGACTGAACTTACTGGGTGAAATATAATTAGGAGTGAGCCACAATGGGCCTGCTAATGGCCGCAGTGGAGGTTCCACAAGGACCCACTCACAATAACCTAACCTAACCTAACCTACTGGCGGAAGATTCTTAAATATTTGAACATACAAAATTTAAAAATAATTATTCAATTATGGCAAAAACTTAAAATGATTATGAAACGTCCTGACATGAGTGGGTATAAAAAAAATTCTACAGAAAATTATTGATGAAGAAATAACAAAAAATAATAAGTGAGTGGGTACATTACACATGTAAGTGATGAGAGTATTAGACAACTGAATGACACGCATTTTAAAGCAGCCACTGTGGAAACGGAGTACAAAAACAATTATTAGTATAATAATAAAACGTTTCTACTGATACACAATGTGGAACCAAATTAAACAATTTATTTTATTTATTTTTCTTCTCATAATAAGTTAGTAATTAAACTTTAAATATGTTAGTCACATAACAGAGAAGCAACTCATCAAATTTTGCTATTATAATTTCCTGGCATGCACATGTAGTAGTACATTTTAATATAAAACTTAAAACTTACAGTTACAATGGATGCACTTCTAACGTAACAAATAATTATTTCTATAATTAACCCAAATAGCATGTTTAATTATCTATCAATATTATTAAAATGTATGATATAGATTTTTCTCTGGACTTTATACCACATAAATAATAAAGTAATATTTTACTGATTTATAATAAAATAATTTTGCATACTATATACTGTGTAGGAAATATAAAATATGTTTTTTAGATTTATGGTATAAAATTATGATAAAAATCGTTTACGGTCATTTGGCACAATATTGCTGTATGTTAAATTACTGACCGGACATATAAATTAGAATTGAATATAATACATAACATAACCACACGAAAATGTTTAACTAGTTAGATTAGTGGACCGTACTGGGAAAATGTACGATTATTATAATAAGTATAAATGCAAACAACACAAAATGTTTTATGGATAACAATTTTATATCAAAAGTGTGTCCTGGATATTCAAGACACTATAATGGATATAATATATACAGCAAATGCATATCCCACTATGTACAGGGTTATTCATTATAAATTACCCACCCCTTATCATCGTTATTATTGTCTATAGAAAAAAAGTTCTAAATAAAAGTTATGTGGTTATGGCTGAATTTTCTTAAAATGCTATCAATAGTACAGCAGCGTGCAGATTTCAGGGGATACAAAAAAAAATATTATTTTTTTTAAATGGGATAACCTGTATATTATTAAATTTTGGAATGATCCTTTGTTCCTGATTTCAAAAATATACCATATGTTACCCCTACCATATACCGTTTTTGAGTTATTAAACGTCGAATATCTTAGTAAAACTAGTTACTGTAAATATGGAAAAGTTAACATTCTTAAAGTAGCTATGAAAGTGACAACTATTATGTTTGATAAGTGACATTTCTTTAATGAAATAAACAAAATGGTTTACAGTAAGGAAGAAAAAAACCAAATATTTATACAAAATAGATAACAAAGATTTATTTAGGAAATTTAAATATAAATAAATGATAACTCATAAAAGATGTTCAATGTGTCCACCATTATTGCCAATGCGTAATTGATAACATCTTCTTATATTTGTAATTGCACCGGAAATGGCTTCATTATTTATATTGAGATTGTTTATTTTAAGTTGAATCCTGTCTTTAATGACTTGAATACTATTATTATTATTATTATTATTGACAATGTCTTTTAGAAATCCCCAAAAAAATGAATCTATAGGGGTCAAATCCGGACTGTTAGGTGGCCATTTAATAGGTCCATTATTCTCTATCCATATTGGGAATACATTATTCAAGTGATCTTGAACGGGTAGGACATCCAAATCATATCATCAAGTTCGGCTTCCGGAAAATTCTGCAAAAGAATATTTTCTGCTTCTGAGATAATTATTTCTAGATAGGTAACTCCAGTTAAAGTATAATCATAAAATATGGGCCCAACAATTTTGTTTCTGAAAATTTCACACCAAGCGTTAGCAGTTTTTCTTCCTGATTTTTTTATTTGTTTTACCAATCTCTTTCTGTTGTACTTATTTTCCCACGACCTTCGATTTTTTCTATTAAAAACTCCTGTCGTAGAAAAGGATGACTCATCAGTCTATAATATTTTAGTAAAAATCTTCATCCAACTTTTGAATCATCTGGCGGCAAAATTCCAGCCTTTTCCTTTTATGAGCCTCTGTTAAAACTTGTACGGGTAAAATTTTGTATGGTCTGTAGCTGTTATTTTTTAACGTACGTTGGATTTTGGAATAACTTTTACCCAATTGATCGACTGCATTATTTATACTACATTCAGAATTTTCTAAAAAATAATACAATGTTTCAAAAAAGTCCATTCGCGAATAAATATGGATGGGCCTACCTTTGAAATGAAGCAGTATATCTAGCTATTTTTCCTGGTTTGCTTGAACTACACGCTTTTTTCTACTAAAACTGAAGGTATTATTCACCTTTCGGTAAATATTTTTAAACGTATTTTCTGATGGTGTTGGACCAGTTGGATACAACACCCTATATGCTCTTTTTGCTGTACGTTTATTTTTGTTATTTTGTATAACATGTAAATATTTGGACTTTTCTTCCTCGCCGTAAACCATTTGGATTATTTCATTAATGAAATGTCACTTATCAAACATAATAGTTGTCATTTTCATAGCTCACTTTAATAATGTTAACTTTTCCATATTTACAGTAACTAGTTTAACTAAGATATTCGACGTTTAATAACTCAAAAACGGTATATGGTAGGGGTAACATATGGTATATTTTTGAAATCAGGAACAAAGGATCATTCAAAAAATTTAATAATACAGGGTGAGTCTTAAGTGCGTAGTTATATTTAAACCACCGATTCTTGACATCTGTAGAAACCCACTGACACATTTTTTTTCTCTTAATTCCCACGTAAAATTGAGTTATCGAGTTTCAGAAAAATAAGATGAAATTGTATTGGAACTGCTGATTACTAGAAGCATTCCTCATTTTATATGAAATATTGCGCTGACTTCAAACAGTGTTGCCGCATTTCATATGAAATTTATCACCTAGCCAGTAAGTTCGTTCCCGAACATAATAATTTTGAATGAAATAATTACCTACTTATGCGATTAATTGCTCTATTTGAAATAATTTTTAAACGTTTTAAAATACCTTTTAATGTAAGAAATGTACAAGTTTGCCTTTTTCTTGCATCAATTAACCTTTCTTTCAAGTGTTTCGTATGGAACATACAACTAATACCAAATTTTCCGATGAAGAGTAAACTTATAAAATGCTTCTGACAATTTTGATTTCGTTTTTTCAAAGTTTATAAAAGAATTATTATTTTTTAACAAGTAGTAGTTACTTACCATGCGATTATAATAATTTGAAGTAATCCTGTAATTTATTAATAAATAAATCGTTTTCTAACAGTCATATGTTTGGCTGGTTCATTGACCTGGTAGGTCAATGGGCGAGTTACACTGACCTATCTTTTACGTACATTACATTACCAACCAATTTATGATTCAAATTACACACATCACCAAGCATATTCCTATGAATTAAGATGGAAAAACTAGTTCAAATCAGTAACTAAAAGTCATTAAATAAAAACAATTACGTAACTTTATTTGTAAACAAAATCCAAGCTTTGACAAGAACTATTATAATAACAAAAAGTACTTTTAGGTACTGTTAAAATATCGCAAAAGAGAACAACACGCACTTAAATCGAAACTAAACTTATTCTCGATTTACCTAATACCTAATGTCAATGACGCTAAAGACGTTTACGTAAATTCACTCTGAACGATTTGCAATTATTATTCTCTCTACCTATTGCTATAAGAATAACAAAGACAGCGAGAGTGAATTGGCCTCTGCGGGTATATTTTCGTAAACAATTTGCATGTTTACATATCAACGTATCCAAAACAAACCAGGGGCGGCTCCAGGTTTCAGCGTTTATTTTAATGCTCTTGCATAACTTAAAACTTATTTTAATCTCTGGTGTTTTTAAGTGATAAATGATGTGATAAACTTTAGTTTTGTGTTATTGGGTACTGATTAATAATCGATTTTTAGTTATAAAGATTTATTTAGTGAATATTTATTGAGAGACAATGAATAATAAATGTGTAGTGTGCGGCCAAAGAGGAAAACACGGGGTTGTTTGTCTTTTTTCAGGTAACAAAACAGGGTCGGCATAATGCGTGAATGCGACTGTGTGAAAGCGCAAAAATGACTAACATTAATGTTAGCTTTACAAAAAAATAGAAAACAACATTTGATTCCATTTGAACATAAAAAAATTCACATTTTATTAAAAAAGATACTTATACAAAAATGTCTATTTTAACTTCTTAAGGTAGCTCACAAACTGTAGATGTTTTAAAGTCTGATGATATTTTTTTAATTCAATTTTAAAGGTTGTTCTTAAAAAGAAATTTAATTTTAATTTTTTAAAAACAACCTTTAAAATTGAATTAAAAAAATATCGCTTGACTTAAAACATCTACAATTTGTGAGCAACCTTATGAATGAAATTTCCACTGAAGTTAAAATAAATATTTTTGGATAAGTATTTTTTTGACAAAATGTGGATTTTTTACTGCTCAAATGGAATCAAATGTTGTTGTTTTAGTTTTTGGAACATTAATTTTAGTTATTTTTGAGCTTTCACACTTTCGCATTATGCCGGCTCTGATTTGTTTTGTTTACTTACCTGTAAAAAAGATAAAAAACCTGTGGTTTTCTTCTTTGACCACACACTACACAGTTATTAGTCATTGTTTCTCAATAAATATTTAATAAATTTTTCATAACTAAAAATTGATTACTAATCACAGTACCAAATAACAAATCTTTAAAATCACTTAAAAACACAGATTAAAATGACAGACGTCGTCTTACAGAATAGTATTTGTTGTCAAGGCGGTGATAGATCGGGCATCGATCGAGTTTCTTCGTGCCGTGTTCATGATTCTGACCAATAGGAATAAAACCAGCGATAATATTTACGTATCTCGCGTGTGATGTAGAGAAATCGGACAACTTTTTATGTTTGTTACTCATCTTCTAGTATTATTAATCTAAGCGCAGTTTGGAACTGAACAGGACCGGATTTAGAATTACAATAACATTAAACCATTTTCTAGGTGGACTTAAGTAAACTCTATTTCTCATTTCATCTACAGTGTCGGTACCAAACATTTTGTATCGTATTTTAAACAACCCGGACACAAAACAGTAGCAATAACGATAGACAAGTAAAAATCAAATAAACCAAATAACTGCTCGCTCTTACACACGATGTGCCTGATTACAATTCTGTAAAATAGGCAGGGTTCGTCTTCCTAGATTTTATTGCCGATAGACCAATAGGAAGACGAAGCGTTCCGCGGTCCGATCTAATCACGTGAACATCACGCTCAGCTTTATGTTTTCGTCCAGTGCAGTAGTGCTGACAGGGTTGTGATTATTAGTACAATTGTATTAGATTCAGCACAGTTTAATAATTTTTAGTACATCGGCACCTCTTTCAAAAATCTAGTACAATATCATAATTTGTTCCTCTGTGCATTATTTCAATAAACAAATGAACAACTAATGCCCGTCTTAAAAACATGATTCACTTGTCATTGCCTTGTCACTTTTTCGTGCTCTAAATGTAAGCAAACGGTTTAGTTTAACCAACCAATCACGGAAGAATAGGAAATTTGTATTCAACCAATCAGTAATCAGCAATAATTTTTAGTGAACATGTTTCAAGGCGTTCGTAGCGCAGAAATACTCATTTTGATTATTAAATTATTTTAGAAAAATCCTCTTAAAACATTTCTTTCTGCTGTGTCTTTTTTGGATGTTCTGCGGGCCTTTGTCCATTCTGTAACATAATTGTATTCTGCTTGTCACCAGAATAATTAAGTTCAACTCTCAAAAATGTTTTACATGAAAAGAATATGTGTTCTTCCAAGTTAGTTTCGCAAGAGTGGTTCATACTGTTTTTTTTATTTCATAAAAGAACGCATTTAAAAAAGCATTCTAGTGTAGTTTTCTGATTTCTAGTAGAATTTTGTATCAAAAGTTGGTATAAATTATAAATCTTCTAACGGAACTCAATCCGGTTCTGCTCTCATAACAATAGGTGCGTGATTTCTAACTGATATCTCAGCTAATCTAAGTTGTCTTTCGGTTACACTACATAAATAAAAGCAGAATTTCATTTGATGTAGCCTCCGTAACCAGAAAACTACTTAGACTAACTGAATCTGAGTTAGAAAGAACGCACCTAACACAAGTTCGAATGGCATTAGCCAATAGCAGATTAGCACTATCAAAACGCTGCCGACGTTAAACAACTAAACTTAACAATCTTCACATGTCGCTTTACCAGAACAACACTGGGAGAACTTAAAATATAACGAATGGAGAAAAATTCGTTTAAAGATTACGTGTTTTTCGAATTTGCTATGTCATATCATATACTTAAGCATACCAGGTTGAAAATTTAAATGTAAGTGACATAAGAAAGGATGTACATTTTTATTAAGTAATATATCTCAGTATTGCACTTATAGACATTATGTCTCACTATTTGGTAATATTGTATAAATACCTTTCAAAGTACATACTTGGGATACGGTGTTTTTTCCTTAATTAGAATAAAGATTTTAAGACGTCTCAGTGTTTTACTGAAAATATATATCGTACAGTTACCAAATATATGAAAATGTCAAAACCTTAAAATTATAAGTTGTCTCATTAGTCATTTTGGCTCTGGATAAGGGATGTGTCAAATGCAATTGTACTCGCATCGTATCTAATCACTCGAATGTTATTAACAATAATTGAAATTTATTTGGAAAAAGAATCATAACAGTTCCCGTAGAAATTGTTTCTCCATTGCTTGCTAATTGGGTTTGAGGTCATATGCTCACTGGCTCGGGCGATTTCTATTACTAATAACTAAGAATAGATTTTTTTTTGTTTTGTTACAGTAGGTTATTTTAATACCGATAAATCTATTATTTTCAATTGAAATTAAAATTTTGTGCAAAACAAAATTTATAGTACTAATAAAATCATATTATTTTTATTTAAAAACAGTGTAGAAAAATGGCAGCTGTTTTTTTGCCGGCGGAATCCTAACGCTGACAAAAAAGTTACATTTGTAAGACTATAACATTTCTGGGTTAATATCGCCTTTACTAAAACAATGCTAAATAGCAGCGTTTGAATGAAATAATGGCATACGCCCTTACGATCATTCGATACTTTAAGCGGGGATGTAACCTATGATCTTCACACATCTAACCACGCATGTACATATTCAGGATTTACGAAAATTTACCCCAAGTGGCAAGATAACTATCTGTCTTTGTTGTTCTTATAGTTTTAGATAAAGAGAATGATATTTGCAAATCGCTCAGTGAATTTTCACCAATTATGTAAAAATCCGTGTTATTTATAGTTCGCGAGTGTGCGCGGATACCTGTCTACGCTGATATTTATAAAAGTGTGTTATACAGTATTTATAGTTGTTTGTGATTAAATTTAAGAGTCAAAGATTTAGTTACTGTGTTACCGTTATTTATTATTTATAATTTGTTCGTTTCATGAAAAGTAGTGATAACAATGGCGAATAATAATTATTCTAATGCTGAGCGAGTGGATATATTAAAGCATATTTTCAAGCCGATGAAAATGCTAGACAAGCAAAACGGCTTTATATGGAACGCTACCCAAATCGACAAGCCCCACACGAACATACATTCGTAGCAACTGTTCAACGATTACGAGATTTTGGATGTTTAAAGCCTCCAAATCACAATCGTGGAAGACCAGTTACAAATAGGATTCTAGATGTCGAACCAGAACTTCTGGAGGCGGTTGAAGAAAATCCTGGTACGAGGACAAGAAGATTGAATTTGGTGTATCATAGTCAACAGTTGTACGTACCTTTACACGGCCTACACCCATATCATTTACAAAAAGTACAATCTTTACAACCCGAAGATCCTGCACGCAGACTACAGTATTGTGAATGGTTACTTGAAAAATGCCAAGAGGTGCCCCAATTCGTACAAAAAATACTGTGGACAGATGAAGCAGGGTTTATGCCAGAAGAAATTTTTAATGTCCATAATACACGTGTTTGGTCAGACGAAAATCCACATGCCACTTGAGAAACTCATTTTCAATATAAATTTTCGATAAATGTGTGGGCTGGAATTTTCGGCAGGCATCTAATTGGTCCATATGTGTTACCACAACGATTAACCGGTATTTGGTATTTACAGTTTCTTGATGAAACGTTAGAAAATGCACTGATGAATCTTCCTATACCGAGATATAATGACATGCGGTTTGCACAGGATGGTGCTCCTTCACATAGTGCTAGAATAGTTACCGAGTGGTTAAATAATCGTTTTCCTGGTAGATGGATTGGTCGACATGGACCAGTTTTATGGCCGCCTCGGTCACCCGACTTGAATCCATGTGACTTTTATTTGTGGGGTCATATGAAGCAATTGGTGTATGCAACTGCTGTGGATACATTGGAAGATTTGGGGGTGCGAGTTGAAAATGCAGCAGAAGCAATTCGGTAAAATCCAGAAGTTTTTGACCGAGTACATGCAAATTGAATAAAAAGAGCACAGGCCTGCATTGCAAATATGGGACGGCAGTTCGAATACTTGCTTTAGATGAAGATGGAATGATGTAAAACTGTGTTTAGAGGTATATTGTCATTTGTGAATTAATTTTTATGTTTATTGTCGTTATTTCTGCGTATGTTTTTCTATTATTTATGTGTGGGAGTGATAGTGCCAATTCGTCGAGTGTTGTAATTTATTGTCTATTAATTTTAAATTGTAGTTCGTGTTTACAAGTGCATTGATAACAATTCAGTGGCGGCTGGTGGATTTAGGCTAAACCATATCTCAATATTGGAGCATGGAATCCAAACAATATTTTAAGGCACGACTACCAGTACTGAATGAAAAAGTTTTGCAAAAAAAAAAGAAAATAATAATTGAGACAAAATTAACAAAAATGCTCTGCCGACCCTGATTACTTCTAGACCATTAGTAAAATATTTGCAAACTATTTTTTTTCCTAATCAGAAGGAAAATTTATCACGCCGTTTTTTTTTTTGGTTTTCGAAAATTGTGATTTTTTGTATTTATGACATTTTAAAATTTAAGTTCTTCATTGTGTAAATTGCAAATTGTCATAACTTTACAAAAAATAAAAATTTTCGAAAACCAAAAAAAAAACAGGGTGATAAATTTTCCTTCTGATTGCGAAAAAAATAGTTTCCAAATATTTTACCAATGGTCTAGAAATAATCTGGGTCAGCAGCGCATTTTTGTAACTTTTTTCTCAATTTTTTTTTTGCAAAACTTCTTCATTCAGTACAGGTAGTCGTGCCTTAAAATATTGCTTGGGTTCCATGCTCCAATACTGAGATATGGCATACTCTAATTCCACCAGCCGCCACTGTAACAATTAATGTTTCGTCCGTGGGAAGATTTCAACGAGTAAAGTTGTGACATTGTAAGTGTGATATTTTTATTAGTGATTAGTGTTATTCTCGGAAACTGTGATATTATTTAATGGTTATTAGTGCGTGTTTTAGTCATGTGTGTTTTTAATTATTGATTATTATTAGTGATTTATTTTTGCTGTGTACCAGGGTATGTGGATTATTTATAGAAGAGATTTTTTTTCAGTTATGTACGTGCAGAATGCCAATTATTTATTATTTATTTCAGTAAGTATTAGAATTTTTTATAGTTTAATTTATTTATTTATAAAAGAGTTTAAGTTTTTGTTTTCAGAATTTATTGTTAATTTTACTAACATAGCCCCACCCAAACTAACACTCCAACCACTTCTTTCCTGGCACGTAAAGCACATACTTCCACGTGGTACTTGCTGGGCAACAATACTAATTTCTTATTTAAAATTTTTGTTGTTGGCTAAACTGGGCAAAAAATAATTCTATTGTGGATGGGTTATAGCAATTAATAATTTAAGTGAGGAATCATACTTAATTCATTATTGCAAAAATATTAAATAATCTGAATACTGTCCTGTCCCAACAGACTTGAACCTTTGATTGATTCACGGAACAGCAGTGAATCAACCTTGCGGCCAACTGATGTTTCTGTGCCATCCACGTGTTAAGTATACCAATCTACCTTTCCGTTCTTTAAAGTACATGCTTCTTTATAAAATGATTATTTTCAATTTTGTTTCATTTTTAGAAGATGTAAAGTGAAACCAAATTACCAGATCTGTACTAATTTAAAATAGATGTGCGGAACGCTGACAGTGGCAACACTGCCTTGAGTCACGTCATTTCTATGAACGGTGTTTACACAGATATCCAGTGACCATCAAAATGTCGGTTGCCGGAGGACGAAAAAATTATCAGAAATTCAAAATTTTTTTTGTGTACAATTTTTTTTAACAGTGCCAATCAATTGTACTCGACGAAATATATTGAGGGTTAAAATATAACTACGCATTTAAAACTCACGCTGTATATAGGGTATCCCATTTAAAAAAATATTATTTTTTTGTATTCCATGAAATCTGCACGCTACTGTACTTTTGATAAAATTTTAACAACATTCTAAAACTATTTTTTTCTATAGGCAATAATAACGATGATAAGGGGTGGGTAACTTATAATGAATAACCCTGTACATCATTAGGATATCTATCAAATGTTATTAAAATGGAGATATCTAGTAAAGGGATATCCATTTTAAGAACATTAAAGTGTATGGCATTAAGAATGTTAATGCATGTAACAATTCACAAGACAGGACGTCACTCATGCTTTAACACTGTATCGTTAAAATACCTATATAATAAAATTCCAGATTATATGAAAACGCTTCAGATAAATTTATTTAAACATGTATCTGATTGCGCCAATTAAATTGACAAACAACCGGCTACAACAAATGGTTACCTTTATGGATGTCAGAACCTTTACTTCTCGGGAAACACTCCATATCACCAAATGCACATAAACTCTGGATATGAAGAATTATCACTTATTAATTAACATAATTTTCGTGTGGCACACTTTTTCTTGGGTCTAAACTTGAAGATATTTTAATTCTCAGCACAGAATAACAACTGTTGTCCCTGTCATCTTCTTTAGTGATAAGTGAAGGTTCTCTCTTTCCCTATTATCGGCTCAACCTCAACCACTTATTGTAGTTGTGAGCGCGTGCAAATTGAAAACAAAAGGAAAATACCTAATACCAAAAATCATTACAGAACAATATCTTTAAAAAAATCGTGCACCCTTTTTCTTTGAATAAAAATACGTTTTATTTTGTTCGTACTTTCCTATAGTATTTTCGTAAATTCTGTGGAGTAAAGGAATGCGGATTCAATGGCGTAGGAAATAATAATACAATAATAAAGATGAATTAATTTGATTAAGAATACCTATGAACTCATATTGATGATTATTAATATTTTCTCTTATAAACATACATTTCATTTTAGGTATGAAAAACAATCATTAGGGAAAGTGTTGTTGCAATTAAATACATTTATTTATATGATCTGAATTTTATAAACATTAAAAAATATATTATTTATCATTTACAAATATAAGTATTGATTAAAGTTCCAATTGAAAATAAAAACTCACAAACGGATTATTTGTGATTTTCCTTATAAAAAATTGTATTTGCAACACCCAAATAAAAACAAGAATATTTTTCTTACTCGCTGGTCTGTCTTACTCCAAACTTTTTCTCCCGCTGCTCGAAAGTATTTCCTACGTGTTATGCACATTATACCACGTTTATAAGAATAATAAGATAAGTGGATGGTCAAAGATCAATTGCATTTCCGTGTGTGTACGTACCTATATACGTACTATCGGGATATCCGCGACCCATAACATTCACATTGGTACATGTGAAAGAACTGCTCTTAGCTGCATTAAATGAAGTGAAAGCAGAAAATTGGAAGTATATAGATCATAATAATCAGATCGAATTCCAGATGTGGGACCTTGATACCAAGATGGATAATCCCGTTAATATAGTCATAATAAGAATAGGTGAAAGCGGTAGTGAAAGTGAGGAAATGTTTCCTTCCGACAATGAATAGTGCCATATTACATATATATATATATATATATATATATATATATATATATATATATATATATATATATATATATATATATATATATATATATATATATATATATATATATATATATATATATATATATATATATATATATATATATATATATATATATATATATATATATATATATATATATATATATATATATATATATATATATATATATATATATATATATATATATATATATAAATATATATAATATACATATATATATACATATATATATATATATATATATATATATATCTATATATATATATATATATATATATATATATATATATATATATATATATATATATATATATATATATATATATATATATATATATATATATATATATATATATATATACAGGGTGTTTACAAACTTGGGAATTATTTTTTGAGGATAAGTACATTTTGATATAATAAATCGTATAGTGCATAAGAAAACATTAAATATTAGAAAAACATAACTGACCTTTCTCAACAAAAAACTGCGAACATGTTGAGAACTGCTGAAATCGAAGTTGAATGACCGTGTGCCAAATACATCATATTGCACAATCACTGTTCGATGTTGCCACATCCTTTAACACACAAACTCTTGTTGCTGTAGAACACGAATGAACTCTTTTTACATGAAAATGGGTATAGTTTATTTCCTCACAGTGCACCATACAATCCGATTAGACGTACGGTTTGCTTAGCGAATGAATTCACACATACTTAAAGTTGGATTGTCCTCTACCAAATTTAAAATGTTTTCCTCATCGTTCAAAGACATATCAGGACCTCATATCACGTCTTTGACGGGGCCGTAACTGACAAATATAGTGTGATCGTTGCACAAGGGTTACAAATCATATGGCATTTGGTGCATTCCTATTTGGAAACCGTTCCGCATACAAACACTACAAACAGCCGAAGTATTTTGACATTTACCGTAAATATTAACATTGACTAGTTCATTATTACTGTTACTAATGAAAAAACACTGTAAAACGAACCAAACGAAGGTTGACCACAAACACTATTAAATAACAACAACCACAGAATTTTGTGACTGCTAAGTCTAGTAACTTTTTATTACTATAGCTGCACGAGCATTGAAGCCAACATTAGGTGCGTTTTTTTCTAACTAAGATCTCAGCTAATCTAAGTTGTTTTACGGTTATACTGCATAAATAAAATCATAATTTCATCTGATGTAGCCTCCGTAAAACTACTTAGATTAACAAAGATCTGTTAGAAAGAACGTGCGTAATATCTTACATCCACGAATTTGCTTCCATCTCAAAAATAGTAGTGCAAGCAATTTCTGCGCATGCTTGATTTTATTGTTTGTTCTTCATCTTTATTGTGTCAAAAGTTGTCATTTCTCAATCTTTTTTGAGATTTGTCATTTTGTTTTGTATGGATTTCGTGCCTAGCAGGAAATTTTTGTGTTTTATCTTCTATTTTTCAGTTTTTTTTGCGGCACAATAATAGGAAAAGTATATCGAAATTGTGTTTTATGTAAAAGTCATATCTGGAAGAATATCACGTGACATTTCATAGGTTAGAATTGTTTTATTTTTATATTGTTCAAGCATTGTCTGCTAAATCCAACAATCTGCATTAACTATACATTGAAGTAAATATTTAATAAAATAATTTAATCGTATAGGTTACCCAGTGACGACAGGCAAAATGTATGGGTACAAATACGTATATGAGGTTTTTCAAATACAGACATTATACATACACTATTCATATGTTCAGAACATTTTATGAACGAAGACTACATGGATTCAAAACTCAAGAGTCTGGGAAACGATTACAATCAAGAGCGGGAGCTTTTCCATCTATAACGGTGTCCAATCCAATCTTGACAATGGAAGTTTTAAGGGCATTTTATATCACGTACGGTTTAAAACGTATCGACAACTAAATTCAATAAAGCAGCTTGCCTTAGTTTTTATGTTAACTTGTAGTGGAGGGAAATTTACCCATGTTCTTAATACAATAATTTGATCTATGCTTTTATTTTTAAAGGTATTTTAAATATAACATTAAATAATTGTGCCCATTAAATTTTTTTAAAATTGGGTCCCTCCCTATAAATATTAAAATTTTCTTGGTAGATAGCCAGATTGTATATGTAATAGTTATAACCACATTTTCAGGTTTTTGACATGACAAGTATAATATCGTGAATGTCATATATTAAATAAAATTAAATTATCAAAATTTTAATGCCTCGTGTTAAAAGCTAGATAACATTTAACGAAAAACTTTCATTTATAACTTGTATGTATATTATAATATTTAATTTTCTTTTTAGTCATCCCTGCCATGTACATTTGAAGAACTCGTTTCCCAAAAATCAAAGAGTAGAAGACAGGAAGTACTCTCAAGAAATCTGGCGGTTTGCACTGACTCTCCAATTCTATTCTTCTAGAGCTTACAACTACTTTCGTAGACTTGAGAGAATCTGTTACCCTATCTGATAACAAAGCTCTTGTGCATCTTTAATAGTGACAAGTTAGCATGCTATTATCATAGTTTTTATTAATATGGCTGCTATTATTATTAATCTTTTTGTATTGTTTAATTAGGTGCATAAATTCTTTATGTTCAGTAAATACTGTTTAAATGAATTGTGATCAATTTATCACTGAAGTGAATTGTTTTATTACCCTGTTATGAAAAGAATTTTCTTTATTGCATTTATAGATTTTTCTTATTTTTGGTTGAACATTTATATGAAATCAGGCACGAAAGTGACACTTCCGCGAAACTGTTTTCAAGTTTTAGCTATACATCGTTAATATTTCCGACGACTTCACAAACAGCTGAACTAAAATTTAACACTTATAAGGCTTAATTCATAAAATCTTAGGATGTCATAAATTCAAAGGTATTTATGTATGACTATATTGTAAAGTACTGTTTGTGACATAGTTTTCCGGTCATAAAGTACCTCTTTATAATATTAGTAGAATAAAGTAACTTTATTTTACTAGTACTATAAAGAGGGACTTTATGGCTGCAAAACTATGTCATAAACAGTACACAGCATACTTCACTCATTTCTCATAGAATAGATACAAAATTTATAAAATGAACGTTTCTCTATAATGAGTTAATTTTAGCAGTCGAACATAAAGCTTTATATGCAACTCCTCCATATTAAAGCTTTATTGAATTCATCCTCTTTATGGCCTTGGTCACTACACTCAACTCACATATAAACGACTTGCTCAATAAACCCTTATATTATGGAATTATTACATAAACAGCTATTATAATAAATAAAGTTAAACAAAGCTAAACTCGATATATTATATTTTGTTCTCCAATAAATTCAGAAATATAGAGTAAATAAGGAAATAAATGAAACCTACACTTAAATATTGTATACCTACATACCAAAAGTACGTTAAAATAAACCTAGTAAAAAATATAGTTTTAAACATTATAAAATTAATAGTTATTGTGGATGATTAAATAATATTCTTGTACAACTGTTTTCAAGGTAGTTATTTTTCATTTTCAGATTCTTTATTTTTCGTGGCAGAATATAACTTTCTTCTGGACTTCTGTTCAACTTTCTTAATTCAGTATATTCTTTTTAATCTTAGGCGAAACACTGAAATAATTTATTTAATGAAAATTTTATGGAGTATTTATTTATATAAAAAACTTACCCACAATTATGAATAATTTGAATTAATTTAACTTTCTTCCTGTTAGAGCTATTGTCAGTCTCGTCACCAATTAATTTTGCTAAAAATAAGTACATAAATTAACAATACATATATCTTATTATATTTAAGCAATATCTTACACCAAACATCTTTTTAATTTCAATCTTATTCATAATCGAAGAGTATCATCATGAAGATGTCTGTGTAGAACTAAAAGAGAACGATTGTGTCGTAAAACGACATCAACAACAGTAGACACTTGTAGCCTTATTTTTCCTTTGTTCATTTGTAGATGGAACATACATATTTTGGTCCAAACAAATTTCCGTTGCAGTTTCCTTTGTGAGTTGCAAATTTTGCACTGCATCAGCTTTCAGGAAAACTTTATGTCTCAGTTTCATAAAATCACATTTTTTCAAATGTTTGGAGCAAATAAATTTATTCTCTGACCACTGCCTCTGCTCGTTTTCCCCAAGAACTTCCGATCACTTCTCCAATATCTCTCCTTTAGGAAATCTAAATCACGTAATTTGTAGAATTGAAAAAAAATAACAGATCAAAACTAACATACCTCTAAAAATGATCCCTTTAGGTTTAAAATGTTTTACCTTAGAACATTCTTCCACTACACAAGACGTTGTTTACAAATGTTTTTTATGAAAGTACCAAATACAATTTGCACTTAATAAAAAAATATATTATTTTCATTACACAAAGTATTAAAATATCCTATCGTAGTCATAGAAAGTCGCAAAAAAATTCATATAATGAAAGAAATTGCACTATAACTACAGAAAATCAAACCATTAAATGATTGAATGACATTTCGAGTGGAAATTGCGTCGCCAATGATGTCACCAGATTTTTCGATGCGCAAACGTCCAATCTCCCTAAGCGTATAGTGTAGAGATTCAGGGACGGACTCGCCCAGCCGGCAGGTCGACAATTACCGACGACGGGGCCAAACACTTCAGGGAGGTCAAACTGCAAACTGAAACAATGCATTTTTCCTTTTCCTTTGTAGGAAATTATTTTCCATTAACAAAGTCAAAAATATTTGTCTGGCCACCGGGCGCCAGTACAAGTGGTTTACTCTTTACTAGTGTAACCAGCGATTCGCAAGAAGCTGAAAGATGTAAAATTGGCACTAGTAGCGCCATCCATCCCATATTAGTGAGGTTATTAGTCGCGCGCTTCTCGGTCCTGTAAGTAAATTAGACCCCACCTCCCCAGGCGTTCTATACATTGTGCAATTTTTTATCGATGCAATAACTATTGGTCACTTTTGACCTGCTGATCTGTAGGGTTTCATACGGATTCGGCTAGTCTCTCGCAGTCCTGTCAGTGAGTGGTGTGTTAGATGATTGTGTGTATTAACAGATGTGCCAAAGTGAGTGCTTTAGTCCCAGAAATCATGCTAGGGACTAAAACACACTTTACTCCCGAGGTACATACAACATTGTTCCACGAGCGGACACTATTTTTATTTAAAAAAAATGAAATTTAAAAACTAAAGAATAGTAATTGGCCACAAAGCTTTTTTAGGTGTTCTTGTCCTGAAGTGGGTTGAAACCTTTGACGCGCGTTTCGCCAACCAAGTTGACATCACCTGGGAATGAATATAGCTGTTTTAACACCATATAATGTCTGAACGTTATTTGTGGCATTATCTAGATTTTTCTTTTTCTTTTTTGGAACTTACTACCACATGAATAATTCTTCGTTATCTAAAAAGTATAGTTAGTTACCCAGTATGTTACTGTAAAAATAAACCTCTGCGCTTGTGACTTTATGTCAAAAAATTAGTCAGAGTGTTTTTTAACAACTAATATTAGATATAAAAATAATAATATAATTCCCTAACGTTTCGGAAAGCGAGTTTGTTTCCCTTTTCAAAGTCATTTATCTCTTTTTAGAATATGTCGGTTCACGCTTTATTTTTCCAGTAACATACTGGGTAACTAACTATTTTTTTTTAATTAACGAAGAATTATTCATGTGGTAGTAAGCCCAAAAAAGAAAAAGAAAAAACCGTATACTCCACCCGACACTCGTTTAGAAATCCAAGTTGGTATCATCTGGAGATGCTTAAAATAGTATTAATCATCCTCAGATGAGTGCAGGATATGGTGTTTTACTGTTTCGTGTTTAATGGAAAACTATGTCAGTGTTAAGTATTGCAAGGATACCTTAATTGTCTATTTGACATTATCTTTTATTTATTTCTGTTTGACATTTAGATTGCTAAATATTACTAATTACCAAATATTGCGAACTGTGAAAATTGCCCTATTAATATTAATTTTGATTTGAAATAAGTTATATTTTATAGTTTATGTTTGATTCTTATTTTTTTTATTCTTTCTACCATTAAAAGTTTGACATAATAAAACTGTTGACGTTATATTATGTTTATACTGTTCATTAGTTTCCCAGTGAATAAACGCTTGTTTTACTCCCTGTTTTCAGGTAGTAAAATACTGTTTTATTTCCGTTCATACAAAAATACTATAAGTAAGTACTTATAGATAATTAATTAATTAATTATGAAGTAAGTTTTGTTATTGTGCATTATTAAAATTTGAAAAGTACCAAATAAAGAATGAGATGAGGTAATAGGTTAAGAAAATAGTGTATTGTTTTAGCTCTAAGATACATTATTTGTGTTATATTTCTTGTACCCTGTACTTACAATGTATAAATCCAACTATTTTTTATTTTTGAATTGTTGTTCCTTTCGATATTTACTTTTATCATTTATCTAGTAATAAACAATAATGAAAAACATTAATTTTTATTGGGTTTATTTTAGGTATATGATTTCTTTATATCCTGAAAACGATTGATCTTTCTTGGTGGGAGGGGGTAGGCCGTAGGGGACAAATTACAACCATTGCCTATGGGACCGAATGAGGTCAGTCCGACCCTGTGTAGAGTTTACAAATGGTGATATGATGATCGTTGTTTGTAATTTAATGATATTACAGGTCTCTAGGTTGTAGGTTTGCTTCCACACTTGAGTTAGTGAATTTCATGAATCTTTGTAGGTTAAATGGTAATTTTTAGGATGTGTACAAAATTTATCACAACGTACTCACAAGTCACAACGTATTTATTTTTTTTGTGCATAGAGAAACTAAAAATAAAATCTTTGTGTGTTTGTATGTGAAGTGAATATGCATCGAAACTCCCGTCAGCTGTAATATCGAATAAGCACAAACGTCGTTTACTTAACAGAACGTGTTTTAAGTGTATAACGCAGTTTTAAAAACTAATATTAATGGTTACTGAACATTTGAAACAAATCTTATTGTTTTATTTCGTTAATTTTGTGTACTCAAAATAGAGACGAGTTTGTATTGTCTCGTGATATGGAAAAAGTGTCATATTGGTTTAGATCCATCAGCCGAAACCCGGTTTAGATACTTTTATACTTTTAAAAAGAAGACTTCACTACAAATGGTGATGCATTTCCAAAACATGGAAATATTGTTAATTATTTAGTTTTTGAGTGTAGTGCCTACACAAAGAAAGAATTATGTGCGTTTGTGGTTGGGTTTGATGCATTTCCAAATATTACACATGGAAATATTGTTAATTATTTACTTTTTGAGTGTAGTGCCTACACAAAGAAAGATTTATGTGCGTTTGTGGTTGGGTGAAGGAAGTCTTTTAAGGAATTTTTTGCAGGAGAAATTTTTTGCAAAGGTAAGAATAAGTTCAATTATCAGGGATTTCTTCACTATAATTTATTATAATAGATTGGGTATATTTCCATTTTTAAATTATACAATGCTCACAAATATGTAAATATTTTGAATTCTCCATTTTGTATTTGTACGAGTATTTCCATAAAAACACAGATATTATGATGATTTAATGATGTAAAAAAATTTAAATCAATCAATCAATAGTGAGAAAAATGTTTTACGCTGTAGTTAGATTCTTTAAAACAATTCAACCCATGGGTTATGTTGAACTTTTCTGGCTGTTACAAGACGTTTAATTTTCGAATAAAATATTTAATTTTAAAAAATGAGTACATTTTGATCGGTAGCATAGTTAGATGTTATTTATCTAATTCTATTGGAACAAGAAAAAATTGTCGCTAAGTAATGGACGTTGAGATAAAATTTGGTAACACTGCCATAACTTTCGCATACAGCTAGCTTCGTCAGCGGTTCTCAAACAATTTGGTATATTATTTAAAATATTTTTTTGCCACTTCTGAGGAACTTTTACTAAGGTAAATTTTTAGCAATCGACTTCTTTTACCAAGTACTACCTACCATTAAAAATATATTCCCAAGTTCGTAAACATCCTGTATATATTGTTACAGTAAGACGTCCCAACGCTTAGATCACCGACAGACCTATTTTAATATACCTAAAATTTTTATATTCAGTTTAGGAAAAATGCAATTTTCTGATTGGCTCCGTCCTCGACGATAGCCACTGCCTACATATAAATATATTGAACCGATCATTCTAGAACAGCATTTACCATAGGAAATCTAACAGGACCAGGCGCCTCCATTATGCAAAATTTCTAGAAGTTTCGATTCTCGAATTTTCAAAATAATATAAATACTTCTCCTCAGTAAGTCAGTCAGTCAGTGATAGCCCAACTACTCATACTACAAAATCAAGCCATTAAACGGCTCTGAATATACTATAGCATTAATTTAATAGCACAAATTATCTCTCTAATTAACATTGTCAGTGTCTTAAGTGGTGATCTAGTAGAAATTAAAAGTGGTGTGAATTTAATCAAATCTGCTAGCATCTGGTGTTCTTACAAATAAGCTGCTTTTGCATTTTTGGATTCTAGCCAATTTTTCTGTAAGTTGTAATTATTTTATTTAGATCTGAACTCTAGGTTATCTTTACAAAACATTTAAAAAAAATAAACTTTAGTTATTTTTACATTAAATAGCGTTAGAATTTATTGTTACATACGATACAATAAATTAATTTGTAATTTAGTAACTTCTATTAAATAAATAATAAATTATTTCATTTTATCTGTTAACAATACCTATATTTTAATTTATATATTCTCTTGTAAAGATTTATTAAAATAATAAATCATTTGCATTTCATAACTGTTTAACTTTTAAATTAATACAGTTCTTTTAATTTATATATTTCCTTTGTAAAGACTTATTAAACAATAAATACTTAAAATATTTTAATCTTTTTTAAATAAAACCTATAGTTCAGGGGCCTAACCCATCAGCTTACAAACATATTTTAACAATTTTAATCATTGCCAAGCAGCTATTAAACTACACCAGGGCGCTTTAATACTAGGGTAGCACCACCCCTAGGTTAATTAATTACTGACTTGCATTATCCTATTACTCCTTGTTATTTTATTTATCTTACTCAATTCCCTGGAGGACATCAAGAGCGATTCCTCAGGCAGGGTCTACACAAGAGCGACCCCCTCTTTATTAACAAAATCTAAATTCAATAAGATATTATCACAGCCGGGCATTTTTTCATATTCAACCCTGAGAGATATTAAGTGCGCGAACCTAATATAACAAATAGTGGACCACCGCAGGGTACTTAACCATTGGCGTGGCCAACTACATATATTCAGGGGCGTGCATAATATATATGCAGGGTGTTTACAATCCTGGGAATATATTTTTTATGGGTCGTAGTAATTGGTAAAAGAAGTCGTTCGCTAAAAATTTACTTTAGTAAAAGTTACTCAGAAATGGCAGAAAAAAAATATTTTAAATAATACACCAAATTGTTTGAGAACCACTGACCTATTGAATTCTATCTAGCCACAGACTACTGCGAAGCTAGCCGTGTGCGAAAGTTATGGCAGTGTTGCCAAATTTTATTTCAAAGTCCATTACTCAGCGACAGTTTTTTTCTTTTTTCCAACCGCAGATAATAATATTAGATAAATAACATCTAACTGAGCCACCGGTCAAAATGAACTCACTTTTTAAAATCAAATATTTTACTCGAAAATTAAACATCTTTTAAAAGCCAGAAAAGTACAACATAGTAACCCATGAATTCAATTAATTGTTTTAAAGAATCCAACTACAAATTAAAACATTTTTCTCACTATTGATTGATTGATTGATTTACAGTTTTTTCACATCATTAAATTTGTTATTTTTCATAATATCTGTATTTTTGTGGAAATACTCGTACAAATAAAAAATGGGAAACTCAACATATTTACATCTTTGTGTGCATTGTACAATTTAAAAACGGAAATATACCCAATTTAATATATTAAATTACAGTGAAAAAAATCTCTGATATTGAGAGTGATATAATTTAACTAATTCTTACATTTGCAACAAGCTTCTCTTGCGGGAAATTCCTTAACCACACTCACTCAACCACAAACACAAAATTCTTTATGTAGAAACTACACTCAAAAACTAAATAACTGACAATATCTCCATATGCAATATTTGGAAATGCATCAATATTGTAGGGAAGTCTTGTCTTTCAAGGTGTAAAAGCATCTAAACCCATGGCACTTATGTATAAATCTGTACATTCCGTAAAATACAAACTCGTGTCTCCATTTTGAGCGCACAAAATTAACGAAATAAAACAATAATCGTTTTAAATGTCCAATAACCATTATGCACTTAAAACAACACGTTCTGTTAACTAGGCGACATATTTGTGCTATTCGATTACAGCTGATGAGAGTTTCGACCATGGTCACTTCACTTACAAACACACAAAGATTTTATTTTCAGTTTCTCTATGCACAAACAAAACAAATACATTGTGAGAACGTTGTGTGGTAAATTTTTCACACAACATTTTAAAAATTACCATTCATAAGACACAGATTCACAGAATTCACATGCAGGTCTGCAAGCAAACCTGCAGATCTATAATATTCCTAAATTATAAGCAACGGTCACCATAGTAATCTATATCAGTATTCGTACTCTATACAGGGCCAGACTGGACTTATTTGGCCCCATGGGCAATAGTTGTAATTTGGCCCCAACGGCCTACCCTCTCCCACCAAGAAAGATCAATCGTTTTCAGGATATAAAGAAATCATATAAAAAATAAACACGATAAAAATTAACGTTTTTTATTATTGTTTATTAATAGATAAATGATAAATTCGAACATAAAAGTAAATATCGAAAGGAACGATATAAAAAATAAAAAATTGTTGTATTTGTACATTGAAAGTACAGGTACAAAAAAATATAACACAAATAATATATCTTAGAACTAAAACAATACGCTATTTTCTTAACCTAGCTATAACCTAATCTCATTCTTATTTGATATTTTTTAAATTTTAATAATGCACAATAACATCTATAAGTACTTACTTATAGTATTTTTGTATGAACGAGAATAAAACAGTATTTTACTGCCTCAAAACAGGGAGTAAAGCAAGCGTTTATTCCCTTGGGATTTAAAGTTGCCATGCAAACCAATAAATAGTACAAACATAATAGTACAAACATAATATAACATTTTTATTATGTCAAACTTTTAATGGTAGAGAGAACAAAAAAATAAGAATCAAACAAACCATTATAATTGATTTCAAATTAAAATTAATATTAATAGGGTAATTTTCATAGTTCGTAATATTTGGTAATTAGTAATATTTAGCAATTTAAATGTCAAACAGAAATAAATAAAAGCAAATGTCAAAGAGACAATTAAGTGCAAGGATACCTAACACTGACGTAGTTTTCCACTAAACATTAAAACATCGTATACTGCACTCATCTGAAGATGATGAAAACTGTTTTAAGCATCTTCAGATGATGCCAACTTGGATGGCGAAGCGAGTGTCGAGTGCAGTATATGGTATTTATTTTTCTTTTTTGGGACTTACTACCATATGAATAATTCTTCGTTAACTAAAAAATATAGTTAGGCCCGAATTAGAGCTGCCGAACAGGAAAATCTGTTTCGGCAGCACGTCGATAAACCCCAGCATGGTGTCTTCTAAAAGAACATAAAAACAATGGGTATATCGACCAGGCTGACCTTTGCCTTTCTAAGGTCAGCAGGGCTTAAGTCGGAGACTGAGGGATTCATTATGGCCTGCCAAGATGGTGTTATCAACACCTTGGTCTACCGTAGCTGCGTGTGGCGTGTAGAGGTTCCTGATATCAACCGCAGGACCTGCCATCAGGCGCCGGAATCGCTCATGCACTTACTTTCTGCATGTCCCATATATGCGATTTCGGCCTACATCCACCGACATAACGCGGCTTTACGAGTGCTATACTACCATCTAAAGCACTCGTACGGGGTAGACCAGACACCAGTGCTGCCTTATGTCCCCGGAGATATTGAGTCCGTTGTCGAGAACGAGAAATGCCGGATTTACTGGAACTACTCGTTCCCGACTGTCAGGCTAATCCAAGCCAACAAGCCTGACATAGTCCTCCTCAACCATCAACTCAAGGTGATGTATGTCATCGAGTTCTCGGCACCTGCGGAGAAAAACATCACATTGAAGGAGGAGAAGAAACGCGATCTCCGGTACGAGCTCCAAGTGCTATACCCAGGCTACTCGGTCAAAATGGTCGTCCTTATTATCGGTGTACTCGGAGGGATAAAGCCTACGCTGCTCTCAGAACTGAAGATCATACCGGCCTGCCAAAAACCAGCCGAGTGGTTGGGAGGAAAAAAGCGGAGGCGGCCCTTCCTGGTTTTCCCTCTTCCTTAGGGCCCCCGCTTCCGGTTTTCCCGGCCCCCCCCCCCCCGGGGGGGGGGGGGGGGGGGGGGGGGGGGGCCCCCCCCCCCCCCCCGGGGGGGGGCGGGGGGCCCGGGGGGCCGCCCCCCCCCCGGGGAACCAAAAAAAAAAAAAAAAAAAAAAAAAAAAATTTGGGGGGGGGGGGGGGGGGGGGGAAAAAAAAATTTTTTTTTTTTTTCCCCCCCCCCCCCCCCCCCCCCCCTCCCCCCGGTGGTGTTGGGGGAAAAAGGGGAAGAAGAGGGGCCCCCGGCCCCCCCCGGGGGGGGGGGGGGGGGGCCCCCCCTTCCCGCGCGCCCCCCCCCCCCCCCCCCCCCCCCCCCCCCCCCCCCCCCCGGGGGGGGGGGGGCCCCCCCCCCCCCCCCCCCCCCCCGCGGGCCCCCCCCGCGGGTGGGGGGGGGGGGGGGCGCCCCCGCCCCCCCCGGGGGCGGGCCGCCCCCCCCCCCCCCCCCCGGGCCCCCCCCCCCCCCGGCCCCCCCCCCCCCCCCCCCCCCCCCCCCCCCCCCCCCCGCCCCGATATTTACACGTATCTTGTATGCTAGGACACTGAGGTGTGTTGATCCGGTCTTCCAGCAGATACACGAACAGCGTGGTGCCAAGAAGGGCATGGCAGGTTGCAAGGACAGCCTGCTGATAGACCGCTGAATTACACAGGATTCTGTGCAATACAAGCGGAATCTATCGATGGCCTGGATTGATTACCGCAAGGCATTTGATACAACATCGCATGAGCTATTGTTGTACTTGCTCGAATGTCTTGCGGTACCAGCACCACTAGTGAGATACATAGAACAGCTGCTGCCGCTTTGGAAGACCCGCTTCACCATAACATCAGGTGCACACCGGGTCACGACAGCGCAGGTGGCATTTAAGAGAGGAGTTTTCTAGGGTGACTCCCTGAGTCCTCTCCTCTTCTGCATCTCACTACTACCGTTGTCTGCTGGGCTCCGCCAAACCCCCGGGTATCAAGGTGGACCACCCAGCGACCGGAGGCATAAGGTCACCTATCTATTTTATATGGATGATCTTAAACTTTATGCCTCCGGAGAGCGTGAACTACATAACGCTCTTAGGGTGGTCGAAGAATATACGCGGGCAATTGGTATAGAGTTCGGGTTGGACAAATGTGCAGTCGTCCACCTCAAGAGAGGACGATGCGGGGAATTTCCTGAAGATGCGCAGCTCACAGACGGAAGCATCCTAAGACATCTGGATGCCGGAGAGACCTATACATATCTGGGTGTGCAACAAAGACACATCCAGGATGTATCACAAATAAAATATTCTCTCCGCGGCAAGTACAGACAACGTCTCCGAATGATTTGGTCTTCCGAACTTTCGGGGAAGAACAAGGTGTCTGCAGCTAATATACTTGCCGTTCCGGTTCTGCTCTACTCTTTCGGAGTAGTAAATTGGACAGTAGAGGAGCTGCGCCAATTAGATAGAGATACCCGCTAGATGATGAATATTCACAGAAGTATTCATCCTAGATCGTCCGTTCTTCGTGTGTACCTCCCACGTCAACGGGGGGGGGGCGGGAGAGGATTCTTAAGCCTGGAGTGTACGCATGGCAGAGTAGTACTGAGTATGGCATGTAACATACTCAGGAGCTCAGATCCCCTCTTGCGGTTTGTGAAACATCACGAAACTGTAGGAGTGGGAGCAGGATTATTCAAGGCAGCAAAAAGAGCCACAGATGAACTCGGTCTCGCATTTGACATCAGGCGAGGAGGCCGGTGAGGTGCTGATGTTGAGTCAGTCACCGAACTTAAGCCAAATCGTCTGAAATCACGGATCAGAGCTGCCGAACAGGAAAATCTGTTTCGGCAGCACGTCGATAAACCCCAGCATGGTGTCTTCTATAAGAACATAGAAACACTGGGTTTATCGACCAAGCTGACCTTCGCCTTTCTAAGGTCGGCCGGGCTTAAGTCGGAGACCGAGGGATTCATTATGGCCTGCCAAGATGGTGTTATCAACACCTTGGCCTACCGTAGCCGCGTGTGGCGTGTAGAGGTTCCTGATATCAACTGCAGGACCTGCCATCAGGCGCCGGAATCGCTCATGCACTTACTATCTGCATGACCCATATATGCGATTTCGGCCTACATCCACCGGCCTAACGCGGCGTTACGAGTGCTATACTACCATCTAAGGCACTCGTATGGGGTAGACCAGACACCATTGCTGCCTTACGTCCCCGGAGATATTGAGTCCGTTGTCGAGAACGAGAAATGCCGGATTTACTGGAACTACTCGTTCCCGACTGTCATGCTAATCCAAGCCAACAAGCCTGACAGTCCTCCTCGACCATCAACTCAAGGTGATGTATGTCATCGAGTTCTCGGCACCTGCGGAGAAAAACATCACTTTGAAGGAGGAGGAGAAACGGACCAAATATCGCGATCTCCGGTACGAGCTCCAAGTGCTGTACCAAGCTACTCGGTGAAAATGATCGTCCTTATAATCGGTGTACTCGGAGGGATAAAGCCTACGAGACGGAACTGAAGATCATACCGGCCTGCCAAAAATCAGACGAATGACTGGCAGGCCAAATGCAGAAGGCGGTCATTCTGGGTTCTCTCCGTCTGCTTAGGGCACACGATTCTGGTATCTAGAGTCACTATATTTCGGCTCAAAGAAACCAAGTTTTAGAAGAAAACACAGTTTTATTTAAAACAAAACAAAGGATGCACGAACGACATCAACAATCGAATTACAGAATAGAACTGTCGCTAAGTGCATTCTACTTATATTTATAAACTATTCTTATCGCCGTTAAAGACGGCACAGTCAGCATTACTGTTATGCTTATCGGCACGTATGGCTATGATAACTCCTCCGGATTAGACTGAAATTATCCCAAGAGGGTTAATTTTAGGGGTTAGTTAATGTTTAAATTATTATACTTGAGTTTACTTGTTTTTCGGTAGAAGGAGTTTTACAATGATTGTTTCTGTACTTAATTATATATTTCCTTATAATTCTAATATACATAGTATAAAGCAATAAAATGATTAATATAATATATAAAAATATTGGTACCATAACTAAATGATCCCGTATCCAATTCTTGAATTTCTTTTGTTTATTTCATTAAAGAATTTTGCGTTTCTAAAAGTTTATGGTTGTTGATTGTTTCAATTTGTAAAGGTCCTGGATGATAAGTAATTTTTGTTTTTTTATTGTACGTAATATTAAGTTTGGGGAGTTCGAACTTAATGTTCTGCGGGCTAGCTACATGGGTTTGTAGTAGTTGATCTTTAATTAGAATTTCACAGTCCTTACTTAAATTAATTATGAATGCTCCCTTTAGTTGCAATTTAGTGGTTATTTTGTCACAGGTTTTGGTAATTACGGTCTTTTGTGGAATAATTGTGATCCACTTATTAGGTTTTAGTTTTTCAATTTGCAATTCGGTTATTTTAATACTGATTGGGTGACAGTCACTCAGATCAGGATTATACGATATCAACGCTATTTCGAATGGTGATTTTTCGTGTATTATGACAGTGTTAACATCTTTACATAAATATTCATTAGTATCGATGAATAGACAATTTTCATTGGTGAATACATAGTGATTAGTTCCTAAGGCTACAAATTTGGTTTTTGGTAATAATAGTTGGTAAGTCTGATTTGTTTCTACAGGTAAGGTATATAATTCAAAATATTGAAATTTTTCTTTTTCGATTAGAGGAACTTCTAATATAAATTTTATTTCAAAACCTTTAGAATATCCCTTAATATTAATAATTTTTTCGTATTTCAGAATATTGTTAATATCAGGTTCAAATTGTCATTTAACATCTGTTAGGTATTTATCGGTTTCTTTTATTTCTGTTAGAAGATCTAGTGGGTTTACTATTGAGTTATGCAAAGTGTTAAGTTTGGCAAAGGTTATGGCAACTTCTATTTTTCCCAATATGTCATATATGTTCTGAAATAGGAATGTTATTTGGGTTAGCAATGAATACGTTAAGAAGTACTGATAGTTGTTGGTTTGATGGTCTATCTATAGTTGCCTCTATTCTTTGAATTCGTGAGTTTAAGCTAATTTGATTATGCGATAGGTTTTGGGTTATTTCATTAAAATTGTTAATAGTGGAATTTAGAATAGTTATTCGATCCGTTAAAACGGTTTTAATTTTTTCTTGGTTTTGGGAGCAAGTCGTATTTTGTTTGTCGTATTTCTCTGCGTCATCTTGGTCTAAGTTACCGGTTATTATTTTAATAATTGAACCTAGTCCGTTTATTATTCCTCTTTTGGGTCTAGTAAGGAAGTTAGAGATTGGGTTTAGTTGATATATTTGATCCACAATCTTTCGTTCAAGGCTGTCCAGCAAAGGGAAGGAATTAGAGTATTCTTTTTGATATGCTGCTTCCTTATAGAGTTTGGATTTTAGAATTGTATATTGTTGTTGTATCAGCTCAAATTCGCTTATTATTGGTGTTAAATCAAGAATTTGTATATAATTACTTCCGTAGAATTAGTTTTTAAGTTTTTAATTTCAGCTTTATTAAAATCTAACAATTGGGTGATTAAATAGGGTCCGGCAAATTTACTTTTTGCTTTGGACCTTTCTTCCAATTTTTTGTATACTTTTTGATTAATTTTGAACTCAGATTGTGTATCGCTTTTGGCGTTATGTTTTCCGATTATTTTTTGTTTCTGAATAGTTTCTTTATCATGAAGATTTTGTATAAATTTTTTGTACGGTTTCTGTTAGTAGTAACATAGTCTGTGTAGAATGTCGTTTCGATAAGCTCAATAGTTTTTTGAGAATTCGTGTGACCGAAAGTTATTTCGAATGGGGAAAGTTTTCGGTTTGATTGTATTGATGTATTGTAAGCTATTACAGCATAAGGCATTAAGTTGGTTATTATAGTGTTAGGTTCTTTTTCTTTTAATATTCGCAAATGCTCGATGAGGGTAGAGTGGAATCGTTCGACGGGACTATTACTTTCATGATGTCTAGGTGTCTCAAAATGGATTTTGATGTTGTGGCTTTTCAGTAGTTCTTGGATATTCCGATTTTTGAATTCGGTTCCATTATCCGAAACGATAGTTTCTGGTGTACCATAAAATGAAAAATAATGGATGAGGTTATTGTGTATTAAAATTGAATCTTTGGTAGTTGGGAGAGCCTGGCCTAATTTTGAGAATTTGTCGAGGATGGTTAAGAATGTCTGGTTTTGAAATATAAACGTATCGATGTGAAGTACTTGGAATGGTTTACTTGGGGTTTCCGTCATCACTAGCGGAACATAGGGTTTTTGTCTAGCGTATTTTGCTTTCTGGCAGATGTCACAGTCATTTATGTATGTAGTGATATCGGTTTTTTGGTTTTTCCAATAGTAGTTGTTCTTTAATTTTTGGTAAATTTCATCGATTCCCCTATGGTTAGATTTTCCTTCGTGATGATTCCTGATAAGGAGTAGGCGTTCGTCTTTGTCTTTTATTGTGTTAATGAGCAAGGTGCAAATGGCAAGTTTTATTTTGCTGAATTTGGCATTACGTGTAGTTGTGAAGATGGGGATCAAGTTCTTATCATGAAAATATATGTAATTTATTCTTGAGGGGTCTGTGTGATCTCTAAGTAATTCCGTTACAAGATCTGGGGAATGCAAGGGGATTTTAACATTTTTTATTGTTTGTCCGTCGTAGGTTTGATTAGTGATTTTTAGTTTATGGTGTGGGTTTCGTTCCACTATAATTTGGAATGGTTTGTTGATAATTATTTCGTCTAAGATGGGGATACCATGACCGTCTGGTTCGTTGGATGTATATATCATTATGTCAGGATCGTCTTGAAGTTCCCTTATCTCTGGTAATGGGAAGTTGTGGTCTTCGGGCATGTGTATTACTGGATATTCAGGTCTCAACTGGGTGTCCTGTAATATATTTACTTTAGGGGCTTTATTAGGTATTACAGGGTTTTCGTTGTTAATCTCGGTAGTGTTTTTCAGTTGTGGATTGGAAATTGGGCTTTTTGCTAGTTCTTGTAGATATCTCGTGATATCGTTATCTATGTCACCGGGTTGATTTATTACAGATTCGGTTTCTAGTGCGTTCAATTTGATGCGGGAAAGTGCGTCGGCATTTACATTTTGCTTCCCTTTTTTGTAGATAATTTCGTAGTTGAATTCTTCTAATTTTAAGCGCCATCTAACTAATTTCGAATTGGGTTCTTTAAGGTTAAACAGCCAAACAAGGGGTCTGTGGTCGGTGTACTTATAAAATTTCCGTCCAAAGACGGCGGAACATTTTACAGGCCCAAACGATTCCAAGAAGTTTTTTCTCTATGGTAGAGTAGTTACACTCATGTGTGTTGAGAGTTCGTGAAATATAGGAGACGGGCTTGTCATTTGGCGGGTTTCCTTGGGATAATACCGAACCGAGCAGGGCGAAATGTGATGCATCACTAGTTAACACGAATGGTTTCGTGAAATCTGGAAATTGTAGGACTGAGGCATTAATTAAAAGTGATTTAAGGTGGTTGAATGAATCTAAAAATTCTGGGGAATGAACAATCTTGGAATTCTTCTTTAGACAAGTCGTAAGGGGTTTGGAGATCTTGGCGAAGTCTTTAATGATATTCTGCTAGTCCTAAAAATATTTTATTTCTTTAGGTGATTTGGGAATGGGGAATTCTTTGAATGCTTTTATTTTATCCGGGTTAGGTTCTATACCTTTAGGGGTGATTACGTGTTCTAGGTAGTGTACGTTTTGTTTAAGGAATTCAGACTTATCGAGTTTTACTTTGAAATTTGATTCGCATAGACGTTGAAATATTTTTTTGAGTCGGTCGAGGTGTTCTTGTAAGGAAGTGGAAAATATGATAATGTCGTCTAGATAAACTGAACAAATCTCATTTTGGTAACCTCTAAGGATGTTGTTCATCACTCGTTGGAAGGTGGATGGGGTGTTCTTAAGCCCGAATGGCATGCGTTTAAATTCATAGTGTCCAATCTCAGTAGAAAAGATAGTTTTTTGTACATCGTCTTGTTCCATTTCAATTTGGTGAAACCCATTCGCGAGGTGAAATAGTTGTATTTTCCTAATTTGTCCAATATGTCGGTTATGTTGGGTAAAGGGTATTTGTCGTCAACAGTTTGTTCGTTTAGTTTTCGATAGTCAATTACCATTCTCCATTTGGCTTTGCCAGAGGCGTCTAATTTTTTTGGGATTACCCATATTGGGGATGACCATGGGGAATCCGAGTGTTGGATGATATTGGAATCAAGCATTTTGGATATTTGCGAGTTAACCTCGGCTTTATGGACGTACGGGTAGCGATAAGTTTTGGTGAAAATCGGAGATTCATCGGTCAGTCTAATTTTATGTTTGATAGCATTAGTAAATGTTAGTGGAATGTGTTCTGAATGAAAGATATCTCGATATTCGAAACATAATTGTTTAATGGCATTGTATTCCTCTTTGTTACAGTGAGTTAGTCTAAGATTTTTTTAAGTTGTTTTTGAGTAATTCATCTAATTCAGTGTTGTTTTGAGGTTGTTCGATATTTTCAAAAAGATTAGTCTCATTACAGTCGAAGGGTTCTGTTTCTACCAGATTTGTTAGTGTCAATTCAATTGGGTTGTCTGTTTTGTTTTCGAAGGAAGTTAAGGCAAAATTATTTTCAATATTTATTATATCAGTGGGTGTTTCTAGGTCGTCAAATAGGGTGTGGTTGATGATGGCTGTACCCGATTTCTGAAACGTGGGTAACATAACTATTTGTTCTGTTCTCGATGGGATCACTAACGAGTAGGGCTGTTTTAGACTTGGAGGGGTGACTCTTGGATGTTCTTCGCTAAATTTTTTAAATGTATAGGGATATGAACTTGTGGGAGTTCTAATAATCTTTTACTAATATTGATTTTGGCGTTTACTTCTTCAAGCCAGTCTAGTCCTATCAAGCCTTGGAAATTATTCGAAAAGTCAAATAGGTAGAAGATGTGGCACTGGTCTACATTAAAGTCTGCTAGCAGTAGTAATTTAACAATTTCGTTATGAAAGGAGGTACCTTGTGCTGTCTTAACCTCAAAATTTTTTTGCTCTATTAAATTTGGAAACAATTGTTGAACTAATTGAGATTTTAAAAAGCTTCTTGTGCTTCCTGTATCAATTAAAATTTTGGCTTCGAGTGTTGGTAGATAGATGTAGGGAAGGTTTTGATCGAAATTGTTTAGACTTATTATGTCTCCGGTCTCGTAGGCTGGGTCATAGGAAAATTTGCTTGCGAAAAATCAGTAGGAAAACTTCCGTCGTGAGGTTGATAATTATTTTGTTGATAGTCATTATTGCATTGATGGGGAATAGTATCGTCATCGTATCCAAAAAAAGTTGTGTTTGGATATTGATAGTATTCTCCGGGGTTACATTCAAATTGACTATTGTATTGGAAATCATGGTTGTTATTATATTGATGGATAATTTGAGTGTCGTTTGATGTCCCGGGGATGGGGCTCTGAGTATTAAAATCAGGGGTTTCATTAATAAATTGGTTATGGAGTCTAGTGGAGAAAAATTAGTGTTACTGGATGTCGTATCCATAGGCGTTGGTTTGGGCATAAACTTGGTTACTCTGGACTGTGGTTTGAATACGTCTGTCATTTGCGGTCTGCTTATAATTGGGGTTATAGGTGTTATTATGTTGAAATGGAATTGGCATCCTATTTTGATTTGGATTTTGATTGAGTGGTGGACGATAAAAGTTTTAATTGGATGGTGAATGATACAAGTTTTGGTTGGCTGGTGGATGATAAAAGTTTTGATTGTTATATCTTTGATTCGTTTGATGATTTTGTATATTTGTTGGGTATTTGATTTGTGTTTTGCCTTTGTGGTTGTGGTGTATCTTTATTTGAATTTGGGTTAGTTTTATTTTTAAATTCAATAAAATTTAGTTCCTCTACAGTAAAACTCAACGCTTGTTCTAAACTATTAGGGGTTTTGAGTCTGATGGCTAGTTGTATTTGATAAGGTAAATTAGCAATATAAGTTTTTAATGCAAGTTCGTCATAATGATTTAGTTTTACTATTTTAGTTTGTCTGTCCTCTTCGCCGTTATTTAATTTACAAATTAATAAGCTTTTGACAATTTGGAGCCTGTTACCAAATTCTACTAATGACTCATATCTATTTATTTTGAGCCCTATCGTGTCCTGAAATAGACAATCTAGGCTTCCCTGATCTGAAAAACTAGCTATCAGTACTTCCTTAATCGAAACCCAAGAGTTGAGATCTGATCTGGGGCAAATCAGATCTACCGCTCTGCTTTTTAATTTAGAAAATATGGTGTCTAGTAAGCAAATATTGATAGGTGCGCTTGGGTTACTTAAATTTTGAAATTTTTTTTATTAAATTTTCACTTGCTATTATGAATCTCTGAAGTAATTTTGGGTTGCCGTCAAAATTTGGAATGTATCTACCTGATATGTCAATAATTCGAAATTTATTTCTGCTATTTTGTCAGGGCCTTGAATTAAATTAGGGTCAAATTCACTATCTGAGGATTCGTTTTCTGATTGTTCAGAAATAACGCTCAAATTGGAAAGTTGGTTTAAAAGTTCCTCTAGTTTTTACAATGAACTAATAGAATTAACATTAAATACTACTTGGTAACTTTCCTTGCTTTTTTACCTCGTATTTTTAAAGTGTAAATTTTATACGAGAGGAAAAGAAAAAGAGAGAGAAAAAAATCAAGGATAGTTAAGAGTAATAAAAAATAAAATTAACTGGTTAAGTTTAAGAGTGATTGATCATATATGTTTTATAAAATTACTGTCTGCTTGTTTGAATTCACTTACATTAAAAATATCCAAATTCCAATCATTTGTTTTGTTGCTTCCGTTCGATTTCTTGCCTCTGACCTCTAGGCTGTAAGGGAGTTCCTATTCTAGCGTCCGACGTTCCTTCGGTCTTCAGGAGTAAGATTCCAGGGTAAATCTGCTCTAGTCAATGAGCGACGATCTTCTCCTGCTCCAGGTCTTGGAGTACAGACTTCTTCTTTTTTTGGCTACTCAATCCGCCAAAATATTGTTTTCAGGTTACTCGATCCACCTGCGGTGTAAATATAGGTTCAAACACTGCTGCTTGGTTTGCAGAACACTACACAACACTATTGTTCGTTTCGCGATGAAGTGTAAAAACACAAGGTAAAGTTCGGCTAAGTCCAGAAATTGCACTGTAAATGTGCTCCGGCCCTTAGGCCCTGAATTTCAACTTAACGTTCTTAAAAACATTCGCGAGATCCTATCGACTGCGTCAGTTATATTTCGGCTCAGAGAAACCAAGTATTTAAAAAGACACAATTTTATTTAAAACAAAACAAAGGATGCACGAACGACTCCAGAATTGAATTACAGAATAGAACTGTCGCTAAATGCATTCTACTTATATTTATAAACTATTCTTATCGCTGTTAAAGACGGCACAGTCAGCATTACTGTTATGCATATCGGCACGTATGGCTATGATAACTTGCGCCTGCGCGACTCCCGTGAGGCTTCGGAGGTCAAGGGAGGACTGACCGACATCGGGAAACCGAAAAAAAAAAAAAAATAAAAAGCAGCAGATTCCGGACTGGTTTGTCGCGGGACGCACTGTGCTTATCCCCAAAATGGGAGATCTTTCCGACCCGAAGAACTATAGGCCGATCACTTGCCTCAACTCATGCTACAAGATATTTACACGCATCTTGTATGCAAGGAAACTGAGACTGTAGATCCAGTCTTCCAGCAGATACCGAACAGCGTGGTGACAAGAAGGGCATGGCAGGTTGCAAGGACAGCCTGCTGATATACCGCTGTGTTACGATGGATTTTGTGCAATACAAGCGGAATCTATCGATGTTATTGTTGTACTTGCTCGAATGTCTTGTAGTACCAGCACCACCAGTGAGATGCATAGAACAGCAGCTGCCGCTCTGGAAGTCTCGCTTCACCATAACATCAAGTGCACAGCGGGTCATGACAGAGCAAGTGGGATTTAGGAGAGGAGTTTTTCAGGGTGACTCCCTGAGTCCTCTCCTCTTCTACATCTCACTGCTATCGTTGTCTGTTGGGTTCCGCCAAACCCGCTGATATCAATGTGAACCAGTCAGCGACTGGAGGCATAAGGGCACCCACCTATTTTATATAGATGACCTTAAACGTTATACCTCCGGAGAGGGCGAACTACAAAACGTTCTTAGGGTGGTCGAAGAATACACGCGGTCAATTGGTATATAGTTCGGGAATTAAATATCTTGAAACTCGAACTTGGTTTTTAAAAAAAATTATTTTATTATAAAAAACACAAGTTAAAGTAAACACAAATAAACTGAAGTAATTCGTTAAGCGACAGGAGAGGAATGATAGTAACTGAGTCTTAATTTGGAATACAGTGGTATATATAGTTTGACAATTTGACTAGCACAGCAAGTGCTGATATAAACAATAGCCATTCATTACAATGATATTACTCCTCCCTTCTTAGATCGGAAATAAGGGTGGAATCCTTGTTGACGCCGGATCTGGGGTCGTTTCCTCTACCATACTTCCAGTAGGGTTGGTGCACTTGAATATGGTACTTCTGTATTGAAATATAAAGTATCCTATAATCATAACAACAATTAAGAAAACAATAATTATCATAATAATATTTAGGCTAGATTCGTTTTCTTAATGTTTTAGTGGTCTAATTTTCATTTTATTATAGGTTGTTTGAATTTTAGAAATTTCATCCAAGTTAATTTCTTGTAGGTGTAGCCTTTCTGTCTGTTTGTGTGATGAATTAGAAATTTGAATTTTTGGTATTCTAAACTGTTTATGGGATGTCCAAGTTTTGTAATTCCCATATTTCTCACCATAAATAATAACTGAGCAATTTTCAGGAATTGTTATTAAGGTTGGTTGATATATACTCAAAAATCCATTTTGTTTACAGAATTTTTGGATAGTAGTTCTATTAGTAGGTATAACAATAAGGTGTCCTGGATTAATTATTTCAACGATAGAGTTGTGTAAAAAAGACTGTAGATGGTTCACATTTATTATTTTGATTTCTTAACATTTGTGTAATGCAGTTTTCTGGTTTTTCAATCAAGTTATCCGGGTGGCAGATATGTTTGTCTTCTATTTCAGGACATTCGTCGTTCATGAAATATTCTTTCAGAGGGCTGATTAATAGGAAAGGTTTTTTTGGTATTATAATTTGGTTGTCTTTAGGGATAGGGAAAAGTTTAAAATAATCATATTTTTCTTTTTCTACTAATGGAAAATAGATTGCTATTATAATTTTACCGCGCCAATATCCATTTGGCATGATGACGGTCTCGGATGCTAGGGCCAGGCAGGACTATTGCCTTTTTACCCTAGTCATCGCTGTAGACCTGGACCGGCCTCGTGCAGGGCGGGTTAACTTACTTTACGAACGGCCCCACTCACAAATGTGAGCGGTGCCGAAGATTTCGGTCAACCTCCCTGGGTCCTGGCTGATGACCCCTGCTGGCTAGGGCCTCTTCTGGCGCTCTTCTGTCTTCGTCTTCTTTCTTCGCCAGCTTGTCACCCCCGGGGGTAGTCATCTGTCTGTCAGGGACTGTGTGGATATTCTGTGACTTGGGATTGACTGCCAGTACACAAAGTGTCAATTGACACATTGTCATCTGGATCATCGGACAAGGTGAGGATGAACTGTGTAGCTCTAGGAGGTGAAGGCCTAAGTGCTTTCTTAGCACTTTCGTCCTTCACGGAGCCAGGGGGACAACGGGCACTGGTCGGTTTACTGACCGGCGCCCGCAAGGTTTGTGGGAGGGTGGTTGGTCGTGTCATGTCTTTTAAGTGGGTTTGGTCCATCTGTAAGGAAAGGATTAGTTATACTTACCCGTTATCCAGTAACTGTACCTTCGGCCTCTTGTGCCTCGGTGCGTCGGCCGGATCATAGGAGGTGGCCTCCCTGATCAGCGGGTTCCTGTGCTGCCTCAGCTAAGGTGTACAGTTTCTTCGCTCTATCCTGGATGATTTCGGTGACTGGTGTGTACTCCAGGTCCCTGAAGATGTCAGCGTTTCTAACGTACCATGGTGCGCCCACCGCTGTCCTGATGGCCACGTTTTCCACGGCTTGGATCTTCTTCAGATAGGTCTTCGCTTGGTATCCCCATGCTACGGAGGCGTAGGTCAGCTGTGGTCTGATGAGTGCTTTGACTAGCAGAAGCTTGTTCCTCAGACTGAGCCTGCTCTGGTTCCCTACCATCGGGTAGATGAGAGCTCTCGTCCGCTTGGCCTTTACCACGATGGCTTCGGTGTTCTGTCTCCATGTCAGGCCTTTATCCATGATTACGCCAAGGTACTTGACGGAATCGTGCCATTGGATGTCCTCGCCGAACATGGAGACGTGTCCTGTGGGGGTTTCCTTGCGTCCTTTCCTGAAGAGAATCGTCTGGCTTTTCTCCGCGTTGACTGCGACTTTCCACTTGATACACCATTCTTCCAGAAGAGAGGCTGCCTCTTGGAGTCTTCTGGTGGCTGTTCCCGCTCTCCAGGATCTGGCCGTGACGGCCGTGTCGTCCGCGTAGAGTGCCATTGCGGTGCCTTCGGCCCTTGGGAGATCAGAGGTGAAGACAGCGAACAGATGGGGTGACAGCACAGAGCCTTGGGGGACTCCGGCTTCCATCGGTCGATACGTGGACACACAGTCCCTGATCTTCACTCGCATCTGTCTCTCGTGCAGGTATGATCTAACTAGTTTGACGAGTGCAATGGGATAACCCATACTCATCATTTTAGCTAGTAGACCATCGTGCCAGACCCTGTCGAAAGCCTTCGCAACGTCCAGCAGTAGTGCCGCAGTGACCTGTCTTTGGTTGAAACCTTTGGTGACTTCTTCGGTGATCCTGAGCACTTGGAGTTCCGTACTATGTCCTGTCCTGTACGCGAACTGTTCATCCGGGATGATTTGGAGCTCTTCGGTTTCCTCTTCTATTCTTCTCAAGATGACGCGCTCGGCTACCTTGCTCACAGCTGAGAGTAGGCTGATGGGCCTGTAAGAGGAGGGAAAGAGTAGTTCCTTACCTGGCTTCGGGATGACTATGACGTCGGCCTTCTTCCACCTGTCCGGAAAGTATCTGAGCCTCAAGATCTCGTTGATGATATTCACCAGGGCTGCCACCCCTTTGCTGGGTAGCTTCTTGAGGGCTATAATTTTACCTTCCTTATAGAATAACTGTGTACTAGCAATTTTGTAATAAGATTGCATATTATTAAAATTTGGCAAATCTTTCTGAATAACTTTTATTAATATTTTTAGATTATCCATCGGTATTATAGATGGGTGTAAAATATTTAACTGTGCAAACATAATTGCGTTTTCTAAGTTATCTAAGTATTCATTTACTGTATGACAAGTTAAAGATATTAAATTGATCGAACTAAATAGCTCCCAAATTTCGTTAATACTTTGAAGTTTATTTATTTTATTTATCAGTTCATTAACCTTATTTTCAATCGAATGCTGATTGTTAGTTAGCCCATATAAAGTTTCATTGTATTTTGAGAATATGTTTTTTGTTAAGTCAACGTTTTTTATCACGTCTTCCTGTAATTGATTTTGATTATTTTCTAAAGTCTTAAGAGTTTTATAGATTTTTTCTCCGTCTGAGGAATCTAAGGTTCCAAATAATCATTTCTCTGCATTGCCTATAATATTGATTAAGCCACGTCTTTGTCTAAAGTGTGGTTGAATGTTATTCTGTTTCCAGCTTTACATGATTAAATAGTTTTAATCCAATGTCAGTTTTGTAATAATCAATATAAATAGATATATCGTCTAATTTAGGTTTTAATATTAAAGTATAGTTTACTATAGGATTTATGTCAATTAGGTGTAGGAAAGTATATTTTCGTAATGTTACCTTGGCGGGACCATATGAAAAAGGAAGTATTGGATTGTCAATGTCATGTAATTGTACGTCTTGTGCAGTAGTCGAGCTAATTATTAGCGTTAGAAGTACCAGGTACAGCATCATCTGTAACAATAGATTTTTCTATTAATTTTCTTTCTGGTTTTATTTTTTTCTTGTGATAAGTACGGCTAGTTGATGTCTGTACTTTATTGTCTAAATCGGCTACTACTGTTATTTGTTTACACTTAGGTTGAATTTTATTTCTAGGATCAGCTTGTAGATATACAGGGCGTTCTACATGAATTGGACGTGGACCTTGTCTATCAGAATTAATATTTTCTAAATTTTGTTTTGCTTTATCATTATTTTGTTGTACAATTTTATTTAGGGTTTTAATATTATCTACATGTTTATCGAGATAATCATTTACAATTTGTTCGTCTGAAAGGTCGAAAGGGTCTGTTAGATTTTCATTGCCTTTAGTTATTTGAAATGGTGTAAACTTTGTTACAGAGTGGATTGTATTATTATAACCAATGAGTGCGTATTTTACTAAAGTTTTTGTATTTTTATTCGGTTCTTCCAAATTTAACGCTCTTAATTGTTCCAGTAATGTAGAATGAAAACGTTCTACAGGACTATTACTATTTGGGTTGTACGCTGTTGTATAATGAATAGTTATTTTATGTTTCGTACAAAATTGTTCCATTAACAAATTTTTGAATTCAGAGCCTTGATCACACGTAATTATTTTTGGTAAGCCAAAGTGTGAAATAAATGTTAGCAAGTTATCTAATATATCAACTGCATTAATTATTGATGCATATGCTTGAGCAAAACGAGAAAAACTATCTAAAATAGTCAAAAACGGTTGGTTTTTTACTTTAAACGTATCAATATAAATATGTTCAAATGGATATGTACCAATGGGAGCGGGTTTAAATTTTAAAACATGTTGATGTCTTTCGTATTTTGTTTTTTGACATATTTCGCAAGTATTTATATAATTTGTTACGTCGTTATTAATATCTGGCCAATAATAAGATTTTAAAATTGATTTTACCGTTTCGTTTATACCTTTGTGTGTTGTTTTTCCTTCGTGGTGGTATTTTATTTTTTCTAACTGATCATCCTTTTTTTCTACATCTCGCAAAATATTGGAGCATTCGACAAGTTTCAAACTGGAGTTTTTAAAATAATTTTGAATAATGTTGATTATTATTTCTTTTGATTTAGTTCTAAAATGTAGTGCATATAATGTTTTAGGTGCAAGAAATTCTTTTATAACTTTGGTTAGATGTTCTTCTAAATTATCTGATGGCAAAGTTATATAAAGCTTAGTTTTTTCATTATCATATAATTTTATTCTTTGTGTAATTATTCTAGTTACATTATTTGTTACAAAGAAAATTACTTGATTTTTATAATAATTTAGGGGTCTTTCTGATATTTTTATTTCTAATATAGGATTTTCTGTAGCTGAATGTTTCGTTATCACTATTTTGTCCATTGTCATTGTCAGGTTTCTTTAATACAATATTCTGGATAACATTAATTTTAGGTGATGTTTGATTTACTAAAGGGACGATATCGGCAGGGTTAAAGTCTGGGATATCTGTATATAGATCAGAGGGACTATTATCTATAGGATTTTCTAAAAAAATCGTTGTTAATTTTATTTTGATCTAAATCGTCAGCGTTTGCGATAATTGAATAATTTTTTTCTAATGCGTTAATTTCTATACGAGATAAAGCGTCGGCGTTGGTGTTGTTTTTTCCTTTTTTATAAACTATGTTATAGTCGTATTCTTCAAGCTTCAATCTCCAACGAACTAAGCGCGAATTTGGTTCTTTCTTATTAAAAAAGCCATTGAAGTGGTTTATGGTCTGTCACGATAGTGAATTTTCTACCGAATAGTATCGGGCGATAATATTTACAAAAATTTACGAACGCACATAGCTCACGTTCTATGGTTGAGTAGTTTTGTTCAGCAGGGTTTAGGGTTCTACTAGCATATGCTATAGGTAGATCTTGTCCTATAGGGCCTTGACTGATAATACCGGAAATGGCCACGTTAGATGCATCCGTTGTTAGTATAAATGGCTTAGAAAAGTCCGGATATTGTAAAATAGGTGCATTAGTTAAAAGCGTTTTACACTTTCCAAAAGCTTCTATAAATTCAGGTATATGAACAATATTTTCGTTCTTCTTTAAACACTTTGTTAAAGGTTTAGTAATATGGGCAAAGTTTTTTATAAACTTACGATCGTATCCGACTAGACCAAGAAAAGGTTTAATTTCTTTCGCTGTTCTAGGTATAGGAAATTTTTTCCATTTCTAATGTGAATTCTAATGTGAATTGAAAATGACGAGGGTTTAAACTTTTTAGACATTAATATAAAAAATATCAATAATAGATTAGAGTTTGACATTTATCGTAAACCTACTTGCACAGATACAATAATTCATAGTAAATCTAAACAATCATTGCAAATAAAAATGGCACCATTCCACAGCTACATACATCGTCTAGTAACATTTCCACTAAGCGAAGAGAATTTTAAAAAAGAAGTTAACGTAATCAAACAAATTGCGAAAAACAATGGCTATAAAGAAAACCTAATAGATAAACTATTAAAAAACAAACAAAAGAAAACATTACGTAAAGAGATTTATGCCGCTTCTTCTCAGGAATGCAATAAGAGATATAAATACATTAATTATAGGCCTAAGATCAGCAATAGAGTTAGTAATAAACTGAATAAACTAGGATGTAGAACAATTTCAGTAAATAAAAATAATTTAGGTAAAATGTTAATTAATAATAAGGATAAAACTGAAAAACTACAAAAAACAGGAGTATGAGTTAAAATGTAGTGACTGTGATGCTATATACATTGGACAAACTGGACGAAATGTAAAAAAGCGTATCGATGAACACAGGAAATCTATTGTAAACAATGTATATAGTACGGGCATGTCAACACATTGTATAGAAAACAATCATTTTATCGATTTAAATAATGTCAAATTACTCCATTCGGAAAAGAAAGGAAAGAAACTTGATCTATTAGAACAATTAGAAATAAGTAAAGCTGTTAAAAATAATAAAAACTTAACGAATGAACAACAAATTTTTACCGGCCACCATATTTTAAATAAAATAATTTAGATTTAAAAAAATAAAGTAATATTCCACTTATAAAAACATACTTTACAATAGTTTTATAGTAGGTACCAGATGTAGTTATATAAGCAATGGACACAAATTTTACTGTTCAGTATTCCCTGTACTCTTGACAAAGGCCTAAAAAGCCGAAACACGTGTAGAGTTTCTAATAAAATATTTTTGAAACATTAAAAAGCAATTTTCCTTCATATATCTAAAATATTTAATAATGTTTCACAAGGAGCCAACCGCAGAATCAGTTCAGTGTACTAATTTTAAATTTGAAATATGTTCTTGTAGTGAAATGGAGAAAATAATATCATCCATATAAACTAAAAAAATTTTGCCTTGTATGTCTTTCAATACATTGTCCATTACTCTTTGGAAAGTAGCTGGTGCGTTCTTAAGTCCAAATGGCATTCGAACGTATGTCCATTTTCTACATTAAAAGCTGTTTTAGGGATAGAATCTTTAATGTATTTCTATCTGGTGGAAACCGGATGCAAGATCGAGTGTTGAAAAATAGTTACATTTAGATAACTTGTCTAAAATATCATCGATATTTGGTATATGATACCTATCATCGATTGTGTTTTCATTTAATTTTCGGTAGTCGACGACTATTCGCCATTTTTGTTTGCCGCTAGCGTCTAATTTTTTTGGGACTATCCAAATTGGGCTAGACCAAGGTGATGCTGAGGGTCTAATTATTCCGTCATCTAACATTTTAGAAATTTGTTTTTGTACTTCCGGTTTATGCACAAAAGGGAACCGGTATGATTTTGTATGGACAGGTACTTCGTCAGATGTTTTTATTTCGTGTTTGACCTGGTTTGTAAAAGTTAATTTGGTATTTTCAATATAAAAAATGTCTTTAAATTTATTACATAACTTTAAAATTTCGTATTTCTCTTCGCTATTTAAATGATTTACACGTATTGAATTATTTATATTTGTTTCTGGTTTGTATTGTTCATTGTCAGGAATATAATTATTAGTCTCAAAGTTATAGACATCAAAGTGTTCTTTTAATGGGTAACAGATAAGAGGGTTATCTAGTGTCACTGAAATAGTTGTGTCTTTGTAATTATAAATTTCAAAGTAAGCTCGTCCGTTTTTTGCAGATGCAGTTGCATCGGGTATATACAATAGATTGTCTATTGTACATTCAGGAATAAAGATTTCTCCGTAATCTATGTTTACTGGGTAATCTTTTATCAAAGTTTCGATTGGAGGTATCTCGAACGTAAACGAGGTTTCATAAGTTGCCGATAATAAAACGGGATTGCGATTTCATTATTTACTAACTGCTGATTTGGAATGTCTATTGATAAATTTAATTTAATTAGGTTATTGAGTCCTAAAATTCCGTCAAAATATTCGTGGAAATTAAATAATAAAAATTCTATTTGATGGTCACTATTAAATTCTTGAAAAGCTGGTATCGTAGCTCGATATCTAATTTCTTTTTCTCCTAATATGTTTTTAAACTAGAAGGATTGTGATATATTAAATCAGGGAAATAATTTTCTGCGATAGATGGTTTTAAAATTGATGTAAAAGCTCCTGTGTCGATTAATAATTTAATATTTGGATTATATATTTGTACATAGGGTAAAGAATTTACTACAGCTGAATTCATTTCGATTAGGTCTGATTGTGTATTACAGGGTCCTGTTGATAATTTGGATCATATAAATTTATGTCGTCTGGTTGATTAGCAGTATAATCAACATAATCATAATTAGTTGAATAATCAAATGGTGGATCTGGACAGGCTAAATAATTTTCTTCCTTAATTTCTGAATATTGACATTGATTTTGATTTTCGTGATAGTCTTCAGTATCCGCGAAATTATGTACTTCTCTATTTGAATTAAAATTTGTTCTATTAAAATTACTAGGTACTCTCGATTGAGTGGACATTGGTTCGGGTGTAAATTGATTTTGATTAGAAATTTTATTAGGTTTAAAATTGTTTTGAGGTCTACCAAAAACTTGCTGGTTTGTGGGGAACCTGTGTGGAATTTGTCTGGGTTGAACATTTATTGGTTGACTAGGGAATACTGGTTTTGTATACATTTGTTGTTGGAAATTTGGCATATTACGAGATTGATTAAAATTTTGCATATTACGAGGTTGATTAAAATTATTATTATTATAAAATGGTTTATGTGATGGTGGTAAATTTTGTTTATATTGTTGTGGTTGCGAGTATGATTGTCTATGATTATAATTAGGTATTGATTGATTACTTTGATTACTTGGATTATTTTGTAAAGTTGTTGTTAAATTTTTTGTTTGTTTAAAATTTTCGTCGTCAATAGTATATGCCATTGCTGTTTCGAGACAATCGGGTTTTTGTAAATCGATTTTGTCTTGTAATCTGTCAGGCAAATTACGTAGATATGTTTTTAGTTAAAGTGAATCATATTGATTTAAATATATTAATTTTGTAGTCATAGGCATTTCTGTGTCTGAAAGACTGTTAATTTTAAAAGCAACTTTACTACGTGCTAATTGAATTCTTTGTGCAAATTGTATAGGGTGTTCATTTTTGTATGGTTTTAAAGTTAATAAATTTTGTTCTAAGCAATCTAGACTTCTATGATCTCCAAAACTTATTCTCAAAGCAATTTTTATTTGTTCCCAAGTTCGTAGTTCTAACCTGGAACCTATTAAAATTTGAGCTCTTTCGGTTAATTTACCTAAAATAACTCTTAGCAAATATTTGTTTAAAGTTTCATCGTTAGAGCGATATAGTTCAATAAATTGATCACATGCACATATAAAAATTTCTAAGCTATGTTCATCACCATTGTAATTACCAATTGTGTTTGCATAGGCTTGTAAAACTGTAAAATTTGTTTGTGATACTTGACTTCCAGTTGCCATTTTTTCTAATTTAGTATCTGATAAAATTAAAGATTTTTCTAATAGATCACTTAACAAATCTTCCATAAACTAATTAATTAAATTGATTTTAATATAAGTGTATATACATATTTTTTTTTTCGAAAAGAAAAAAACAATAGCAATAAAATAAAAATATAAATATAAAATTTACTAAAAAAGTAATAGTATATAATTACTTTGACTATTTCAACATGAAATAATATTTAAATATAATTAAACTTATATTTTTCAAAAATATAAACTTAAAGGAAATAAATATGGTAAAATTAGAATAATATGGAAAAATATTTCAGTATTTAAATTCTTCTTTAAATATTGCTTAAATATGTTCGAGGTCTCTTCGATAGAGTTCGAACGCAAAATTGTTGGCGTTAAATTTGACGATGGACCAGACTTTCTTTAAAGAGATATGAAAGGTCCTACCTTGCAAATCCAACAATCTTCGGGGGTGTTGTCCACGATGGACCAGGTGATCACGATGATCTGGGATGCTTACGGTGTTTTGCTATACCGGAGTTCTACCTTCCTTCCTGTTTCTTCTGGCAAGCTACTCAGTTCACCTGCGGATTGAACCTACTTTAATTCAGCCCAATATGTCTTCTCCAGATTCTTCTTCGATAGAGTAATTTGAAAAAGATGCACGATGCACTTGTACACTTGGATGAATTAATTATTAGGAACGAAAGTTCTTTGATTTGTCTAAAATTTTTGAAAAAATACGTCGGAATTACGACAAAACGTAATTATCTTCGATAGATGGACCGACTGACAAATCCTACCGACTGCGCCAGTTAAATATCTTGAAACTCGAACTTGGTTTTTAAAAAATTTTATTTTATTATAAAGAACACAAGTTAAAGTAAACACAAATAAACTGAAGTAATTCGTTAAGCGACAGGAGAGGAATGATAGTAACTGAGTCTTAATTTGGAATACAGTGGTATATATAGTTACAATTTGACTAGCACAGCAAGTGCTGATATAAACAATAGCCATTCATTACAATGATATTACTCGGGTTGGACAAATGTGCAGTCGTCCACCTCAAGGGAGGACGATGCGGGGAATTCTCTGAAGATGCGCAGCTTGCAGACGGAAGCATCCTAAGACATCTGGATGTTCGAGAGACATAATATACATATCTGGATGTGCAGCAAAGGCACATCCAGGATATAAAACAAATAAAGGATTCTCTCCGCGGCAAGTATAGATGCCGTCTTCGAAAGATTTGGTCTTTTCGGGGAAGAACAAGGTGTCTGCGACTAACATGCTTGCGTTCCGGTTCTGCGCCAATTAGACAGAGATACCCGCAAGATGATGAATATTCACAGAAGCGTTCATCCTAGATCGTCCGTTCCTCGTGTGTACCTCCCACGTCAACGAGGAGGCCGTGGACTCGTGAGCCTGGAGTGTATGCATGGCAGAGTAGTACTGAGTATGGCATGTAAAATTCTCAGAAGCTCAGATCCCCTCTTGCGGTTTGTAAAACATCACGAAACTGTTGTGGGAGTGGGAGTAAGATAGTTCAAGGCAGCAAAAAGAGCAGCAGACGAACTCGGTCTCGCATTCGACACCAAGCGAGGTGGCCGCCGAGGTGCTGATGTAGAGTCAGTCACTGAACTTCAGCCAAATCGTCTGAAAGCCCGAATTAGAGCTGCCGAACAGGAAAATCTCTTTCGGCAGCACGTCGATAAACCCCAGTATGGTGTCTTCTATAAGAACATAGAAACACTGGGTTTATCGACCAGGCTGACATTCGCCTTTCTAAGGTCTGCCCAGCTTAAGTCGGAGACAGAGGGATTCATAATGGCCTGCCAAGATGGTGTTATCAACACCTTGGTCTACCGTAGCTGCGTGTGGCGTGTAGAGGTTTCTGATATCAACTGCAGGACCAGCAATCAGGCGCCGTAATCGCTCATGCACATACTATCTGCTTATCCCATATACGCGATTTCGATCTACCTCCACCGACATAATGCGGCGTTACGAGTGAATACTACCATATAAGGCACTCGTACGGAGTAGACCAGACACCAGTGCTGCCTTATGTCCCCGGAGATATTGGGTCCGTTGTCGAGAACAAGAAATGCCGGATTTACTCCGGTACGAGCTCCAAGTGTTGTACCCAGGCTACTCAATCAAAATGGTCGTCCTACTAATCGGTGTACTCGGATGGATATAGCCTACGCTGCTCTCGGAAGGCGGTCATTCTGGTTTCTCTCCGTTTGCTCAGGGCACACGATTCTGGTATCTACAGTCACTAACCCTTCGGGATGTGGCGAGTGGCTGTAGTTAATGCGCTGGCGCGGCTTCCGTGAGGCGTTGGAGGCCACGGGAGGACTGTCCGGCATCGGATAATCCGATAAAAAAAATTGTAATAATGATAATGGATTTTATTGACCTGACAAGATATTATACAAAGAGTTAGAAAGGAAATACAGAATAGAATTATCATTTGCACTTATTTTTGCTGGTCAAAGGCAGAGTACAAACATTCTATCGCAGTGACAGAAGCTTGTTCTTCCACTCAACGGGGAGATCACCCAGATAAGGCTATTCAACCTTAAATGAATGCAAAAAAACATTTTCATAAAAAATAGACAATTTAAATTATTACATAATTCAAATATTGATACTTCAGTATGTGCATTACATTAATAACTAAAAGAAAAAAAATAAAAGAAAAATACATATACTTACATAAACACGTATATGAATGCATTAAATTTTTTTTTAATTAAAATGTACAGTCAGTTAGAAGTTAAATAAAAGGACGCCTTGCAACAATTCCTTTTTGAGTTTAATTTGAAAAGAAGTTACCAGTAAATTTTTGTATCTGTCGGGTAGCTAATTATATCGCCTGGTTATGTTATATGAAAAGAATCTTCCAAAAAAGTTTTGTGCTGAGGTGGTATTAACCGCGACTTTAAATTATGTGAGTCTGTTTGAAATCGAATTTTATTATGTAAATAAGAAGGTTTTTTAGATGTAAAAATTTTATGAAATAGCGTGCAAGCAGCCGTCTCTGTTTAAGATTTAACCAACCTATTTCTTTTAAGGGTTCCGAGATAGGATCACTTTTGTTAAGACCACTTACCAGACGTACACAAGAATTTTGCATACGTTGGAGTCGGGTGGAACCAGATTTTAACAAAGTCCAAAAGCAACATCATCATAATTCAAATGTGAAAGTACTAAGGCGTTACATAAATGTGTTTTTGCTTTCAACTGAGTAAAAATCTTTAAGCATAATTAACTTTAAGTTACTGTAAGTTCTGTGCAGAATCATAAAGAAATGTTTAGAGTATCTAAGGGATTTATCTATGAATAAGCCAAGATTTTTGTTATAGGTATAAGTTCATTGTCGATGGTTATCTTGACTTTTTTCAGAACATCTATTACGTGCTAGAGGTCTACCAAATAATATTACTTTCGGTTTAGATGCATTGATGGTTAAGCAAAATTTCTTTGACAAGGACAGTACACTGGCGGTTCTTCTATCTAAAAACAGTGTTTTTCGTGTTTACTATTAAATATGAGTGTTGTACAAAATATATTAAAACTGAAAGATGGACATAAGTTGGGTTATGAATAAAGTACAAGTAGTTTTTGTGTTTAGATACGTTTTAGACGGTGTTGTATGTGAGAGATTTTGGAAATTTATTCAGCCTCAAGGAACGACATCGCAGCATTTGACAGATGTAATTTTAAGAGAGTTAGAATGTCTGAAAATTAATGAAAGTCCTGAAAAATTGATAACACAAAGTTACGATGGAGCATCAGTAATGAGTGGTGCTTTTGAAGGTGTACAAGCCAAAATTAAAATAAGTTATCCTTCAGCAAATTTTATTCATTGTTACGCTCATCAACTAAATTTAATTTTACAAAAAGCATCAAGTCAGGATGAAAGCAAAAACAATTTTTTTGCTAATTTACATAGTTTTTCTTCATTTTTTGGAAAATCGCCAAAAAGAACAGCCGTGTTAGATAATGTTGTTAAGGTGAGATTACCTAAAGTGGCTCCAACACGATGGAATTTTAATACAAAGTGCATAGAGACTGTTTATACCTATCGCACAGAATTATTAGATTGTTTAGAAAAAATCATTGATAATGAATCAGAAAACAACACTTTCAACCAAACTATTGGTTTAAAAAACTAATTACAAAATGAACATTTTCTTTACTGGTTAAATTTTTTTCATTTAGTTATGCCTCATTGTGATATATTGTTCAATCAATTACAAAAATGTAATATCGATGTCATAACAATAAACCAGTGTATTGGCGTTTTTAATAGTAAAATTGCAGACATCAGAAATAAAATTTTGAATAACTATTTGGAGGAGATATCCATGCAGTCTGCCCAGAGATGCAGAGAATTTCATTAGAGGTTTGTGATATAATTACATTTGAGATCAAAAACAGGTTTGGCTTCAGTAATCATTTAGCAGTGTCTGAGTTATTTCACGCAGATCGATTTAAAGATTATAAAAAAAGCTTTCCTCAAGATATGTTTAAATTAGTTAAAACGGAGTATCCAGTCATAAATCATTTGAAACTTAAAACTGAATTAGAAGTATTAGCCGAGAAGATTTTTCCAATAGTGAAGATGCAGTTGCTTTGTTACAGCTTTTTATTAACAATAATTTATGCAATACTTTTTCTGAAAGTGTCAAACTGTTAAAGATCTTGTGTACTCTCTCTATGACTACCGTCGAAAGTGAACGTTGTTTTTCCACCTTGAAAAGAATAAAGACATTTTTAAGAAATACCATGGGTCAGGAACGGTTATCTTCTTTAGCTATGCTTACTATAGAAAGAGCATTAATAAAGAAGATAAAAGACTTTAATGAAAAAGTAATTGACCACTTTGCATCTCAAAAAGACCGGAGGATGGACTTGGAATTTAAATCACTTTAAAAGATAGGTAATACAGTAAATTTTTCTAATTGACCTCCATATCTCTTGACCCATGAACCGCCACTGGTATAGTATTGATCAATGGTGTTTTCATTGAAAGAATAGTACAATTGAGTGTCATCAACGTAGAAATGTGAGGTGCAGAAGCGTAAACAGGTAAAGAATTCATGGGTGTACAGTATAAATAATAGTGGTCCAAGGATAGACCCTTGAGGCACTTCACTCTCCACGGGGACGTAATTCGATAAGATATCATTATACATAACAGCTTGAAACCGATTCAGAAGATAGCTCTTGATTACATTTAATAAATCATCCTCAAACTCAATGTAATGTAAAATAGATAATAACAGATCGTGATTAATGTTGTCGAAAGCTTTAGAATAATCGATTAATACAAGTATACATATTTTATTTTCATCTAATGTGGAATGTATGTCGTCAGTGACCTTGAGGAGGGCTGTGACACAGTTATGAGCTGAGCGAAATCCAGACTGGTTCTCAGGTAAAATATTGAAACTTTCTAAGTGCGTTTAACTTGACATTAATTATTTTTTTTTAAAGCTTTTGAAATGGCACACAAAATACTGATTGGTCTAAGATCAGTGTAATCTTCCGGTGAGCTGATCTTAGGGCGGGGGATAACTTTGCATATTTCCACAGTGAAGGGTAGACATTATTAGCCATACAAAAATTAAAAATGTGAGTACATAAGGGCAACTATGTAACAACCGGTTAATTCCAATGTTGTCGGCACCAACTGCTTTAGATTTTATAGACAATAGTATACTATATACCTCATTTTCATTTGTCGGAGTAAGTTTGAAAGTGCCAGTATCAGGCCGGGAATTTGATGAGTAATAATAATTAATAGTTGCATTATCTACGTCACTGTCTCCTTTCGATACCCTAATAAAATAGTCATTTAGATTATAAACATCATTTAAATGATCAGGTATGAAATAGAAATACCCAAAAAAAAAAAAACCAAAATGCATTTATAAAATAAAACAAAAAGAAAAGGACCCTACAAAAATCTCCCCACATAAAAAAAGCCATGACAATGGGATAACCAAATATCGCCAACACTAAGCAAACTAACATACCACCAACTGTAAAATAGCCAGAACAATAGAATGTAAAATACTAAAAAAATCCTTACACACAAATAATCCTATACAAGCAGCCCAGCTTATCGCTGGCCACAGTTATAACTAAGTAAACACACCCCGTGGCAAGCGTCGATACAGTACGGAAAACCACAGGTTTTGACCAACCGCTTCAAAAATTATTATTTGTCTTTTCCATTACTTAGGCATAATGACGAGAACATAACAAGTTCGAAGCTACCAAACAAGACTTATGGTTTAATTCAACACAGGTCGGGACTTCTGTCCTCTGAGTAGTTGTTTCATGTAAATCTTATTCAGTATATAGTTTGGCCCACCAGGGTTAGAGGTCGCAGCTCTTGGTACCTGCTTTGTAGGTCCCTATCAGCCACTAAGACATCAGTGATGCCTGACGGGTAGTAGCACTGGCCACCAGAGAGGGATACACTAGGATACACTATGTCTTCCATTGGGGCAACAAAAAATTATCATTTAATTTTTTAAAACTTAGTCGTCTGGAAATAATTTTTCCAATTTATTTTTATTATTATATATCTGCCTTCAGCATAAAAAGAGCCCAAACAAATTTTTATTCTATTCTGACTGTGCTGATTTTCGACAATTTTTTAAACAAATTTCTAATAGTGTTTTGTGCTTACGATTTAAGCATTCATCTAAAGGATTCCTTGTTCAATTTTATTTGTTATTAAAGATGTAGCTAAAAATTTTTTTCGTTTTCACAAATCACCCATTCTAACCAGTAATTTTAATTTTTGTTAAGGATCCTTTGTCCAAAATTATTTTTCACTTGAAAAATAACAGTTTAAATACAGTCAATTATTTTGACTCAATTTCAGGAGTATAAAATTGCTTTTTGTAAGGAACCCTCTGTTCAATTTTATTTTTGACGTTAAGTTTATTCGGACGACAGTACAGCTTTTATAAATTCATTTTCAGGAAACAGAAAACACTTTTAGTAAAAACCTCCTTAACAAAAATTGTTTTGGCCTTCAGCCACTTTGAAAAAATTAAATACACTATTCTAAAAGCATTTTCAGGGAACAAGAAACACTTCTTGTAAGACCTCTCCGTCAAAAAAATTTTCAGCCTTCAGCAACAGAAAAAATTCAGAGTACGTTCTAAACAATATTTCAAGGAAGTAAAAAGACATTTTCGCACAGCCTCCTTATTCAATTTTATATTTGCATACAACAAGACTGAAAGAATTTTTTCAGCTTTTCATGAAGTCATTTTCATGCCAGAAATAGGTCAAATTGCAATTGCATTAAGACCTATTAAAATATAAATAAGTAAAAATCTACATGAAATAAAAATCTCAGTTACAGATCTCAGGTAGTAAAAAATCTCTCAAGCCAGGACCGCCAAGGAGTTGCTGAAGACCTACTTAGCTCTACCTAGCATAGCCAAAGGTATAATAAAAAACATAAGAGGTCAAGACTAGACTACCTTGTATCTCTAAACAACAAAAATCGACCTTGAGGTAAACCATTCCTACGATCAGTACCAAGGCATCGTTACAAACTTCAATCGTGACGTCAAGAGTCACGTGGCGCCCAACTATGATCAAATAAATAACCCCAGCTACGAACAAATCGATAATACAGGCACTAAAAAACAATCCAAAGATCCTTAATATTGTGAAAGTCTCTGTATATTCTTTTAGTCGACGTTAAGAAGTAGGTACGTATATATGTTATTGATATATAGCCTAATAAATACGTTCGAAATAAATATTTTGCTTTAAAATGATTTTTTTCTGTATCATTTTTACATAAACATAAAAGATAAGTTATAATTTTAGAGTTTGTAAGTAAAAAACGTTCTAAAATTTGTTAAATTTCTAAAATTTTTTGAAAATATAAAAAATTAACGTCGGCTTTTCTGGACTTAGAAATTGATCTAATTTTATAATTCCTCCTAAATTTCTAATGAGACAAAGATAGAACATTATGTTGTTGATTTAAAAATTTATTTTCTAATACTACTGATTTTTAAACATATTTTAATTCTGACAAATTTTCAGTAAAAACCAAAGGTATATGATTTTACACGGGAATGGTTAAAACAGACATAAATTATATTTTTTCTTGAGTTTTCAACAAATGTCCATGTCTCATTTCTTTATTTCTCATTTGTTGTTCAACATCTTTTTTAAGAGGTTCCTTCGACTCACAAATTACGTCATCACCATTAAAATACACTACAAAAACTTCATTCGTAAACACAACTGATTTGCTATTTTTGGGAAAATATTTGTACTTATAAGGAAATTCTCCTTCTATAATATCCATATCATCAATATTTTCAGTATTGTTTTTTTCTTCTTCAGTTCTTTTTTTTAAACAAGAGTTTCCTTCTAAAGGCATAGAGTTATCTTCATTTTTTGGTTGGTCTAGATTTGTTGTCGTTTTCTTTTTCCTTTTATATTCTTTTCTATTTTTACGCCCCTGTTTATCAAATGGGTCCCAAAATGGACCCTTTATTCCGGATGTATTTGGTTTAGAAACGTCAGTTAACACTGGTGAAGATTTTGGTGATTCTGGACAATTTTTGTTTCTTGTTTCAGATGCTGAGGCACAAGAGTGTGACCTAAACTCATCCCTAGGCATATTTTGTTCATCTTTTAATAAGTTTTCTAAACTATCCCTTGCTCTCATAAGGTTGGAATCAGATATTTCCTCAGTAGAATCAGACCATATATCCAGACTTTTGAAAGATTGTGATAAATCAGTTTCTATTTCTACGTCTTCATGTACTGCGTGCTTTTCCCTGCTACTCCAAGATCTCACTTTACTTACAATTTTTTTGATACCTTTATTGGAAATCTTTATATTATGTTCAGATGAGGTGCATCTAAATTTGTTTATTTTTGGCTTTTCCTCAACTAAAATTGGTGTTACTATTAGGTTGTGTGAAACTATGTCCGAAGTAGAATCTAAATTTGTAAATACATTTGTTGATTTTTTAGACATTTTAAAAATTTTTCCAAACTTGTCAAAATTGAAGTGTATCTTTGTTTGTCATTTTTGTTAATAACGTATGTGTAATATTTAAAAATAAATGTGCTCCCACATTATTTTTATTACCCACCATAACATCAAACCGTTTTATTACAAAGATTCATATTTTTATTACAGTACCTAATTAAAACAGATTTAATTTTTCAAGAGCATGAGTGAATTATTTTAATATACGATTTAAATTTTTTAATTCTCGTTGTCTTCTCGCTGCAATTCTAACTCTCCTCACCTTTATAAAGTTGATTATTATATCAGAATCTTTATGCATTTTTGATGTTTCTTTTAAATTGCAATAGAAGAAAAATTCATGTTGTAATTGTTACACATATGAGTTTTCAAATTTGCTTGTATTGATGGGCAATAAAGGTCACGTTGAAGTTTTTAATATGATTAGGTGGTAATATCTCATTTAGATTCAAACTATTTAAAATAAAAAGTGGTGGAAACTTAATGCCTTGCGTAGGTTTAGCGGTTGCAGAAGTTTTAAGACCATCATCAGTTTGTTCTAATTGAATTAATGGAGGAAGAAAGTGATATTGTAAGAAATAAATAGTGAGCTTCTTGGTTTAGAGCAACAATCTTCATTGTGGCATTTAACAATATGAATAAAATATTGGCTCGTTCGCACATGCTGAGAAAACCAGTCGGTGTCTTTTGATTCCAAGTCTTTTTCTTCCAGTTCACTGTTTTCATGGCACACATATTTTGCAATAGTAAGAAATTTGTCAATTATGCTATTACTCCAGATTTCAGCAAGAGTATATCCACAATGTTCGAAATTTCTTTCCTCTAAATTTTGATCGATTGTCTCGCCTTCAGCGTTTAGGTGACTCCCAAGAAATTAATAGTAAAGAATTACACCCGATAGTTTTCTCCTCAAAGGTGCCATCCTCAGTTCAATCCGGTTAAAAGCACTTCTATTAGGTGCATTTGTTGCTATAAAAAAGGCATCTAAATTGCATTTCACAAAATGATGTATTTCTACTTCAATTACTTTCTGGTATCTGGGATTCTCATTTGGCCTTTCATCAACGGTCATAAAAAAAATCAGTTTAATTTCATTTTTGTATTTAGTGATTACGTCAAATTCAGGAATCTTCAAAACTGACTCAAAATCAAGGGCGGGGAAAGTGCTGTTGATGACGAATGTTTTCCAGATCTAATCGCTATGTAGGTAGGTCCTAAATATCCGACAGCTTTTGGGTTGCCATTGCCATTTTCTTAAATTACAATGCCAACATGAACTGATGGACTTAGTTTGTATTTGGCTGTTACCACCCAACCCTATATTCCACATGCATTAGAATTGGTGCCTGTTTATTAGCTGCCGTTAATCCTATGAGAATCCTGGCTTTGTCATCCTGTTTTAAAAATCTTACTTCTTTTAGGCCCAGTAATGATGAAATAATCTCAAGATTATTTATTGTGGCTCAACAAAACACTTCGCCGATATGATGTTTATGGGTGTCGTTTTCGGCTTTTAACAATTTTACAGGAACAGTAACAATATGACGTTTTCCTTCGTCAGAGAAAGATCGCTTAGGAAGCAGTCGCAAATAAAGGCCATTCCTACTTATTGTAAAAACAAAACGTTTGATTTCTGCCAACAATTCATCCAAAGTTTTAATACTTCGCAATATGTCTTCATTTCTTCTGTCATGCAAGGCAGAACCATGAATAGCAATATCTACAATCGTTTTGAACGGATCCGTTTGTTCATCTTGAACCCGTGGTCTTCCAACTTTATCTCTTTTTTTTGAGTACTTACTTAGTTTCGGGATTTTTTTCCAAAATTTCATCCATTTTCCCTTTTCTCTCCAACCTATTTATTTTTTGTCTTACTTGGCCTGCAATTTTCTTCTTTAAATCACTTTCTAACTTATTTTTCGATTTTTCAAGTTGTTTAACTGTTTCTGCTGTTTATCTGTTAACTGCCGAGTTTCTTTTCTTTTGTATAAACAAGCTAAATCACTAGTCTATTTTTCCCCTAATGTCAACTTGGGCTTTTCTGGGTGCTTATTTTACACTCGGTTGCGTCTCTTTTGAAGTAGATGGTGCAGCAGTCTCTGTAACAGTAATAGGGGGAAGCCGCATGTGATGTGGTTACTGGTGTGTCTGTTACTTTTGAAGTTACGTTTTTTGCAGTCATAGATTCGCTCCAAAAAGCTCAAGAGGGTTCCTTTTTCTTCAATAGCAATACCTCATTCCCGTTAATAATATTTTGTACGTTTTCTGATAGGTTATCAGAATTTTTTATTTTGTTCCAAATTGTAACAGTTATTTGTTGTAAATCCTTTTTCTTTTTGCCATTACAAATGCTTGAAACAGTGACTGAAAAAAATTTGTTTTTGTCTGGCATGTTTTACAAAAAAAGTGCCCTAAATAGTATTTTTAACACGTTTACTGTTGCTTTATTATAATGAATTTAAAAGCAAGCATTAAACACCACACAAGTGATTTGTGTGTACCTAGTACAGAGTTAACTAACATACATGATGAACTTAATAATGCACAATAAACTTTCATATGTATATCACGTGATATAAGACTAACGCAGAAGACAACGCGCGTGCCTCAATAAACCACGTTTTACAGCAATTTTTTACTTTATTTTATGTTTGCGTTTCTGGAACGCTTGACAGAAATTAAGAAACATAAATTTTTAGGTACCGTGTATAAAATGCCTCATAATATATAAATTGAATGAATTGTAAAAATAAAGTTCTTATTTTTCATTATCATAGATAGTAATCGAACGAATTTGATGTTCGATATAGTAGAGGGTCCACGGCTCCACAAGCCATTAAAATCGGCAACTAACCCATTCCAGGAAGGTAAATAAATTTTTGAGCTTGCATGTCGAAAAATTATCCTTAGGGGCATCAAAAATGATTTGTTGGACTTGTGTTGGCTCTTGCACAACTTCTCAAAAAAAAATATATGGCGGAATGGTATTTCAAGAATGCTTGTTTTTAAACGTTAACCTCTCGCTAAAAATTAACTACTTACGATATTGATCTGATTTTATATATTTATATACTAAATATCATGAGCGCCTCTATCTGTAGTAATGGAATTTTAAAATCACTTCTGGTTTTTTTAGTTAATCCTAAAATCGCAGGAATTAAATTTGTGTATTGAAAGTTTCCACGTGAGGGCAACTATATTAAAAGTAAAAAATTTTTGTATAGTATATGAAGCACCCTAACCCTGGACTGCTTCATCGCGAATAAATTTCCTATAATTTTTACATAAAACTAAATTATTTTCAAGCATTTCTCATTAAATTACTAATTAACTATTACGTAAAAGGGTTAAATCGTTTTCTTAGAATATTGACAGAAAACGTATGCATTCAAACTATAGAGTCTAAATTATTCAGCTAAGTAAAAGAACACACAGTATTAATTTAATATTCTAAAACGTTGACAAAACTGTACAAAATCTCAAAGCATTCTCCAACCGAGAACCAATAACATAACAAACCAATATAAACACGTAGGGTTGCAAGAGATTTACTAAGAAAAGGGTCAAAGGCTAATAAATAGAATCATTATATCACTTTTCAACTAAAGCATCTTGAGTTATATTTTAATTGGAAGAACACAAGTTAGCGTTTGGCTATTTCCGTCAAGCTTGCAGGCTTGAACAACGAACTCATTCACGGGAAATCATATAAATACGCGAGATATCATATGATCTGGGTCAAATCTCTGACAAACCTATACGCTTTGGTTCTACGGAATCGGGTACGAAGAGATTGTCCAGCTCTCCGTGGCAGAGTCGTGCCACATCTCTGACAACCCCAAGCTTTACGCTTTGGTTCTACGGAATCGGGTACGAAGAGATTGTACGACTCTCTATGATATAGTTGTGCTCCAGGTCAAGTCACTGACAGCCCCAAGCTTTACGCTTTGGTTATTCGGAATCGGGAAATAAGAGAGTGGCCCTGTCTCGGAGTTATAGCTAGCCACCAGCGTTGAGAGCCACGCTTCATTAACGTGCTATAGCCACCGACGCCGCCGTCGACATGGAGGCAAGTAATTCAGCTGTTACTCCAGAATTCGGGGGAGTGGGCCACGCGGAACTCTCCGTGTATTCAAGAATTGGTAAGGACGGCATTTCAATAATTTTTATACTGCGTTGCCATTTTCTACGTACTCGAGATCACTTAAAATTCATTAAACTTATTCAATTTCTTTGTTACAAGTGAAATGGCAACGTTACTCAAAGTACGACTCTATATGCTTAGGTTTCACGGTTTTCAACAATATTTGACCGGTGGTACCAAATGATTTCCAGGTAGGGTTTTTCCGTTATAATGCACTGCTCAATACATTTTTATTAATAATTAGTACAGCCTGTATTAATTCAGAAAGGATCAGTAGTAGTAGTTGGAACTTTTATTCATTTTTCCAAATCAAGTTAGGTCAAAATCAGATAATGTACATAATACATAGTGTTCAGTTGAATCTGCAATGTCGGTAAATTAATCAAATTCCACTCCTTGTGAGCGGATCTCGAGCGGTCAGCTGGCAGATTAGTCTGGCTAGATTTCGATGACGCAACATGCAGCTTCCTTTGACTCTCTGAGTGTTTTGACCGGTGGACTTTGTCTCGCGATAGGGGGTCTGGAGACAGACATCCAGTAAGTATCGTTTAATGCTTTATGATCACAGCTAACTTATGCGTGCGGTAAATGCAGTTAACGCCTGCCAACTACTACACAAAAAAACTACGGGGTAGTTCGGTTCGTCTTGGTTTAAGCCTACTGATGGCGGGACGAAATCACGCACTCCACAGACACGGGCAGTTGCCTGTCATATGTCGGACATTTCCGCATATGCACCGAATGTAAATTGGCAAGCGTTAGTCGTATTTATAGTACTGCACACTATAGCAACGAGCTCGTGAATTAATCAAAGCATGGTCGTCTGCATCTGTCCGTCTTCTCTGTCAGGAGACGGTCAAGTACCGCATACAAGGGAAGTTTCCCTTGCTACCATCTGTAAAGTTTTACAAATGTTATCTAAACTACGAAGCGGAAGTTTCCGTCCAGGTAACCAGGTTTAGTTGCCTTGCAGGTTCAACTAGCTAAATATCCATGTATTTCTTTAGACAGTTGTCTAAGCACAGAAATAAAAGGCGTGAAAACGTTATTTGAGGTTCCTTGACTTATTTCTACTTTCAGGTACAAAAGTGAATTCTAAGCAAATCAGTAATCATAAATCTAAAGCCAAATCTTACTCATGCTAGTCATTCTTTGAAACATATATCAGTGCAGTGCAGACTAGTGTTCATATTAATTGGCAAAAATTATGTCATCAAATTAAAGCAAATTAAATCTCATAAATGAAACAAAGTAATACCAAACTTTATAAACGTACCTGGCAGGTTACAATAACACAACAAATTTGGGTCCTACCACTAAAACTAGACGATCACGAAAAAGGCCAATGAATTAAGTATTACCTGTCGCTTCACGACAGGTGAGACTTAGTAAAAGGGTAATAAATTAAATACAAAATATACGAGGTGGGGGTTGGGTCGGTAGACTGGTGCCGTGACCAGGATAACGTAAACTAAATAGATGAGGGGGGGATTGGGCCGTCACATATATGTGAATGAAATATTGTTCAATGATTACGAGTGTCTTAATAACCATACACTATTTTTTTTACGAAAAATCATAATAATGAAAAATAAGCATTTTATTTTTAAGATTTATTCAATTTATAATGAAATTATGAGTTATAACTAAGGAAATATTATGGAGACTTTATCACAACAAAACATAGAAATGTCAGAAAATGAGGGTTTAATAAAAAAAAGGGAATTTTATAATTTTTCGGTTTTTGATTAAAAGTTATATTCTGGATATTAAAGTTATTAAAATGCAACTGCGGCACTTCTGGCAGTTTTCTCAATTTCACTCTCACTATGGCACATTTTTATCGATTTTATTTGCAAAATGCATAGATTTTAGAAATTTACAAGGTAAACAATAAATATGTACTCAAAATTTACAAACTTTAGATCTGTCATGCTTATGGCATAATTTGATATTGACTGAATATTGCTGAGATGTTGCAGATCTATTGGTGACATATATATATATATATATATATATATATATATATATATATATATATATATATATATAATGAAAAATCTGTAACATAATGAATTTCATTAAAGTACAGATAGTAAATGTCTAATAAATCAATTAAAGTATGGAAGTAGAAAAAATATATATATATTTTTTTATTATTCTTATTCATTACGAAGTCATACACTGCATGATAACTATATACAGTGTGGAAATTAAGTAACGCATAAATTCAGTAATTCCGTTGATATTAATTTTTTTGGAAAAAATCTCGAAGGGGTATAGCGATTTTAACTTCGGCAAATATTTTCAGTCTAATTTCAGTTTCTTATGTCATTTATTTTTTAAGTTATGATGTCATCGACTTTCTTTTTAAATGACAACCTATATTTTTTATTATTGATTTTGGTAGTAGATTTTATTCTGGTTCCGACCGTATAAAATTTTCAATATGTTATTATTTTAAAAAAATCGAGAAAAACAGTCTTAAAGTTCAAATAATAAAAATTCATTAAATTGGGTAAATTTATCTAGTTGCCTAAGTTTGACGGAAAGTTATCGATGGCATATTCGTTTTTATTTTGAAATTATACAAATAGTTGAAAAAATCGAACTAGAAATTTATTATCTGCTCAATTCAAAGTTAGTAATAACGATAACTTCGTGAGGCAAACATTAGTATAAAAAGAAACTAAATTGCTTAACCAGAAAAAAATCTAACAGTATCATCAAACACAAAAATAAGCACAGAAATAACAGTTGTTAAATTACATTTACACTAAATGTTCAAATTGACGACCCTGTGCCATTTGACAATACCCAAGACGATTATAAAATTCATTTCTCACATTCTGAATAGTTTGAGGCGATATTAACCTAATCTCATGTTGAATTCTTTGCCTGAGATCGTCTAAATTATTGGGTCGATTATTGTACACTTTACTTTTAAGTACCCCCATAAAAAGAAATCTAATGGCGTTAGATCAGGAGACCTAGGCGGTCATTCTAAATAAATTTACCCAATTTAATGAATTTTTATTATTTGAAATTTAAGACTGTTTTTCTCGATTTTTTTCAAATAATAACATATTGAAAATTTTATACGGCCGGAACCAGAATAAAATCTACTACCAAAATCAATAATAAAAAATATAGGTTGTCATTTAAAAAAAAGTCTATGACGTCATAACTTAAAAAAATACATGACATAAGAAACTGAAATTAGACTAAAGATATTTGCCGAAGTTAAAATCGCTATACCCCTTCGAGATTTTTTTCCAAAAACTTAATATCAACGGAATTACTGAATTTATGCGTTACTTAATTTCCACACTGTATAGAGAAATGTAACGAAAACAATGAAAATACAAAACTGCAAATAAATAAATAGTGATACATCATTTAAACTCATTGTGCAATGTTTTTTATTTTATATAGTTTTATGTAAATTCAGCAGCCGGTTGCAAAATATGTTTGCATTAATTGCAATACATATAGTAAATTTTTAGCATTTAGTATATCCACCGAAAAATGTATCCATCAGTATATAACACCTATGTTGATGGTACATTTTCTAAGATATCATAATAATCTGCTGTAAAGCGCCACTCTGCCCTCCAACATATTCCTGGTCCTATGTAACTAATCCAGGTCCATACATGAACAGAAAATGCCGACTTCATTCTTTGGGCGACACATACCACTCTTCGAATCTGTTACTTTTGAGGGCACACGCTGTGTGCCATTCTTAAAACTTTGAAAGACCTTCTCGTCGCTAAATATTACACGTCTCCAAAAAGCAACCCTATTCCCAAGAAATTGTCTAGAAATCCGCATTCTAATTTCGTTATTATTCTCACTCAACCTAATCTTTTGACAGCCCTTCGGCATCGAGGATCACTTGCTGAAAATTTTCTTCGGGCAGTAGTTTTGCTTGCACGAAACTGTGTAGTTTCCACAGCCGACTTAAAGAGAATATCTTATTAGTGCCTGAGTCTTCTCTGTTATTGCTTTCGGATGCCACCTCTATATATGCTTTTCATACTTCCACTTTCAGCATGCTTCCTTTTTTAGGTGCCATAATTATTAGGTGTAGTAGGTAATTACAAATTAGCCATACAATCTGCACGAATTCCGACCTAAACCAATACTTGACAGTTTCAGTCGTAGCGCGTATTACCACATCGAAGATATTAAGACAAATATTCATGAGCAACAGGCCGCAGGTCGTTCGAAAGAAACTGATTACAACACTCTTTAGTAGTAGGTATGGGGTCAATGTGGCCTGGGAAAATTTTAAGGACCGTGGGAAAATTGTCCCTTTCCCGATTATTATGGGGTTTATTGTAATAAACCCGCCTTTGATATTTGCCGACAATTCGTTTGATGTATGGCACCGCTAGAGATTCAGAAGTTTTCCCACGCTCACCCCGTCTAGATTGACCTACTCGTATTTCCTTTTCCATCGTCCCAATCATCGCCCCCACTGTCCCACATCCCAAATCATGTGATGAAGTAGACATAAGCAATTATGAGCAGGCCTTTTGAATTTTTTTTACAGCACCATCTCGGTCACCCAGTCATGTTCGGTCCAGTTGCCATTTAATCGGTATCCCACAATATTTTAGGAAGTTGAAGACTTCAACTAACTTAAGTATCAACAAAAGTTACGTTAAATAGAATAAATACTAGTCCAACAAATAAACTACGTGTAGCTATGATAATAAACAAAGTGAAATAGATATTCGGTATATGTTAAGATATTTTTTTACTAAGAGAAGTTAATCTTCAAGAAAATAGAATTTATAATGTCTGTATACAGACAGACAACTAGAATGATAACGTAAATAAATATTTGCTAAATATAAAACAATATGATAGTTTTCAACTTGAAGGTAACGTTAAATTATTAGTTACTCGGAGAGAGGGAACAATGAATTGCAGATAAAGTTAAATAAAGATATATAACTTGACTATATGTTTACTGTAGATAATCAAAAGTTAAAAAAAACCTTACCTTACTGAGGTCTTGTTGATAAATATATGCATTGGTATAAAATAATCCACCACAAAACAAATGCACCACATTAGATAATGTTCACAAAGGTTTATAAACAAATAGCTTTAGTCCAAAAGGGTGTACCAATCTCCAAATGTCACCAGTCACCACTGTTCAGAGCGCTACCAACGTAGCCAAGTGACCTAAAACATCAACAGACAAAGACAGGAAACAACTAACTACGATACAAAATGGCGACATCCGTTGCGAAGTAAATTTAAAATTTACAATAACCGAAAGTTAGTTTAAATTAGCACACGAACTTATTACAATATCAGAGGTATATTAGATAAATTGCCAACAAGGCACGATAAATCGATACTAATCAATATTAATGATGGCTGTACCAAAGAACAACCAAGGTGAACTGATCACCGATAAGCAAATTCGCCCAAGGCGTAAATTAAGATAATTACGGTACGATATTATTATGAAAATTACCTCAAAGGTACTTTAAGTCAATATAGAAACGTTTTAAATAATTATGATCATAAAATCACAAGATAATATCAGAAAACATATAAATTTTACCAGACCGCTGAACTAGAGATGGTTTTCTTCTGAACGCTATACTAGTAAGAAGGAAGAAGCCCCGTTCTGTTCTCTCACCTAAACTCGGTTATAATTTGGAAAGAGACAGACATTTGAGAGTAGAGTATGAGCAATAAAGATAGACAGATATTTAGTGCAAAAATCTGTAAAACCAACTGTTCCAGTAGAAATCAGTGGCGCCATCTGGACTAGACTAGCAGAAACTTAATTCATCGTGGAACACAACAAACTGAAATGAAATGGCTTGCAATTTCGTTACAAACCTTATTTATGAATAAGTGAGGATAAAAATAGTTAAACAAACATGCATCGGGTTAAGAGACCTTACATAAGATTTAAAAAGGATAGATTACTAAATGCATGAAAAAAAAAACATATATTAAATGTGTATCTTCATATAAGAATAAAAGAGCATAAACATAGTTGTTATAATATGGATGTATTCAAAATGTATTAATTTGAATTAAAGTCTTAACCTATTCATGAATAAGTGAGGATAAAAATAATTAAACAAACATGCATCAGGTTGAGAGACCTTATATAAGATTTAAAAAGAACAAGTTATTAAAATGTGAGAGGTGCCGAAGATTTCGGCCAACCTCCCTGGGTCCTGACTGATGAACCCTGTTGGCTAGGGCCTCTTCTGGTGCTCTTCTGTCTTCTCTCTGTCGTCTCTCTTCGGGTAGTCATCGGTCTGTCTGGGACTGTGTGGATATTTACTTTGACTGGGATTGACTGCCAGTACACAAAGTGTTAATTGACACATTGTCATCTGGATCATCGGACAAGGTGAGGATGAACTATGTAGCTCTAGAAGGTGAAGGCCTAAGTGCTTTTTTAGCACTTTCGTCCTTCACGGAGCCCGGGGACGACGGGCACTGGTCGGTATACTGACCGGTGCCCGCAGGGTTTGTGGGAAGGTGGTTGGTTTCGTCATGCCTCTTCTGTGGGTTGGTCTATCTGTAAGGAAAGGATTAGTTATACTTACCCGTTATCCAGTAGCTGTACCTTCGGCCTCTTGTGCCTCGGAGCGTCGGCCGGATCATAGTTGGTGATCAGCGGATTCCCATGCTCCTCGGCTAAGGTGTACAGTTTCTTCGCTCTGTCCCGGATGATTTCGGTGACTGGAAACGTGTCCTGTGGGGGTTTCCTTGCGTCCTTTCCTGAAGAGAATCGTCTGGCTTTTCTCCGCGTTGACTGCGACTTTCCATCTGATGCACCATTCTTCCAGAAGAGAGGCTACCTCTTGGAGTCTTCTGGTGGTTATTCTTGCACTCCAGGATCTAGCAGTGAGGGCCGTGTCGTCTGCGTAGAGTGCCATGACGGTGCCTTCGGTCCTTGGGAGATCAGAGGTGAAGATAGCAAACAGGTGGGGTGATAGCACAGAGCCTTGGGGGACTCCAGTTTCCATCGGTCAAATACGTGGACACGCTGTCCTTGATTTTCACTCGCATCTGTCTTCCATGCAGGTATGATCTAACTAGTTTGACGAGTGCAATGGGATAACCCATACTCATCATTTTAGCTAGTATACCATCGTGCCAGACCCTGTCGAAAGCCTTCGCAACGTCCAGGAGTAGTGCTGCCGTGACCTGATTCTGATTGAAACCTTTGGTGACTTCTTCGGTGATCCTGAGTACTTGGAGTTCCGTACTGTGTCCAGTTCTGTACGTGAATCCGGGATGATTTGGAGCTCTTCGGTTTCTTCCTCTAGCGGCCTCAAGATGACGCGCTCGGCTACCTTGCTCACAGCGGAGAGTAGACTGATGGGCCTGTAAGAGGAAAGAAAGGTTAGTTCCTTACCTGGTTTCGGGATGACTATGACGTCGGCCTTCTCCACCTGTCCGGAAAGTATCTGAGCCTCAAGATCCCATTGATGATATTCACCAGGGCTGCCACCCCTTTCCTGGGAAGCTTCTTGATGGCAATGTTTCCGATCCTGTCACATCCAGCAGCTTTCCTCGGCTTCAAGCTCCTCAGAATCTCCTTGACCTCCTCTGGAGTGGTCAGGCGGATATGATAATCGTCTGGCAGGCGGAGTATCCGACGCACTCTGCGCTCCACGTCCTCAACCCAGTCTTCGTCCTCATCATCGAGTTGGTTTTCTCTACATTGCAGTTCCAAGCTGTAGGCGAATGCTTCGGCTTTTTCCTGGCGTGTGTAGATAATCCCATTCTCTCCGTGGATTGGGGTCATCGGTTTCGGCCCGTTTCGCAGAGCGCGCTGGGTGTTCCAGATGCTCCTGTCCTGTGGGTCCAGTGATTCCAGGTATCGCTGCCATCCTTCTTGATGGTTTTCTTGGAGGGCAGCTTTAACCCTCCTGTTTAGTGTGCCTGTTCGCAGGGAGTCTAGCCCTATGGGCCTGTTTCTTCGTTCTGCGTCTGTCCCGAATCAGCTGCCTGATGTCCTCCGTAAGATTAGCCATCGGCGCTGTTGCCCTTCTGGTCTCCGTCTCTGTGGTGCATTTCTCCATCGCTTCCTGGATCTGGTTTTCCAGGGAGGTGATGGCCCACTCCACATCTTCCTCGGATTGGATCCTGGGAATTTGTGCAATGTTCCTTTGCAGAGCTGCACGGAACAACTCCCAGTCTGTCCTCCTTTTGAGGAAAGTCTCAGTGTCCACACCGGCCTTCTCTCCTAGGTTTAAGAAGATCGGATTGTGCTCGGTGGAACCTTCCGTCCTGGTGAAGATTTCCGCATTGAGGGTCATCTCCTTCGTTATAGCAATGTCCAGCACGTCCGGTAGGTGGATCCCATTGTCGTGCGTCGGCTCGTCTGGTCCTAGTACCTGCATGTTGCCAGCATGTTATCCCAGGAACCTCAGCAGTTCTAGTTCTCGAGTGTTGGTGATCCTGCTGTTCCATTCCTGTGACTTGGCGTTCAGATCCCCTATGACAAGCACCTGTGTCCGGTCCGGAAATATTACATCCAGGTCCGTGTCCAGGATCCTGTTTCGGGGCGGCTGGTAACAGGATACCACTTGGTTGTCGCCATTTCGTGCCGTTGACACTACTACGGCGGTGGCTTCCAGGTTCTCCGTGTCTGGCAGTACAATGGGATGATGCTCGATCGATTTCTTTACCAGCAGGGCAACTCCTCTCATCGGTCTTGATCCTGCGTAGTCCTTCCTGTAAACGTGGTAGCCTGGGAAGTTGGCTGACTTCTGCGGCGTCATCCTGGTTTCATGAAGTGCCAACACGTCTATGTCGAAGCGGGCTAGGAGTTCCTCCACTTCAAGTTTCCTTCCTTGTAGCCCATTGACGTTACATGAGGCGATCTGCAGGAAGTTCGGCTTCACCTGTAAAGACATTAGAGGTTAGTCAAAGCTGGAATCTGTGCAAAGAATGCGCTTATTGCTGAGCACATTAGTTGCATCTTCTTGAGCACCGCGGTGAGGTTATTGGCCTCCACGGGTGCTCGTTGCTGTTTGGCAGGACCGACTTTCGGTCCTGCGTTACCCTGAGCTACCCTTGCGTAGCTCAGGCCGCTGGTGGCGGATCTTTTGGCCTCTCTCGGTGGCTGCTAGGTCCTTGTAGTCTGCTTCTGGGGGGCCACGGGCTTCTCTGGATACTTAGGGCATCCTTTGTAGCTGGCTGGGTGCGCTACTTGGCAGTTAGCGCACCTCGCTGGGACGTCCTGCTTCTTACTGCAGTCCGCGGATCTGTGGGCCTCACCGCACTTCACGCACTTGGCCTGTGCGGTGAGTAGAGGGATGTTACCGTTGCAAAATAATGCACCCCCACCACTTTTCTGATTGGCTCACAGACCACCCCTACCTTTCTCATTAGCCCACAGATCACCCCTACCTTTCTCATTGGTCCACAAACCGCGTCCATTTTCATTGGTCCAGTGACCACACCCACACAATATTATGTTTATAACAGTAGTAGCAGACGTGACTCGTAATAATGTTGTGTCAGACCTGTGATACATCAAGCTTTTTCCATGATGCAATTGGTGTAGTGAGATTGCAGTTGCTACAGAAATTTTTCGATTTACAAACTGAATATTTTCAAGATCCAACAACATTTACCAATTGGCAGGAATATAAGGATCATTATTTTGAATACTATCACGTTACATTCGAAAACTACTTTAGTGGACTAGATATTTGTAATACCTTTCTGAATCAAGATATTTGCATATTTTGTGTTGGACAAAGTTTGGCAGATCTAGGATTGTCAGAGGTAACTGGTGTAAAACTCATCGAAGAGTATTTAAGAGAAGAGAAGATATTGGCATCAGTATCTCAGCAATTGAAAGAACTTATAAAAACTTATCCTAGTATAATATGCAGTGTTCCTCCGACTTAGAACATGAAATTATTATTTTGTCAGAATAGTTTAGTGATATGAAAAATAGTGCATGACATAAGATAAATTATGGTTTACATTTTTTCAGTGAGAAAGATTGTGAAAACTTATACCAGTCATATCTGGAACCATATGAGATGTGTTCAAAATTTTTTATTGATAGGAATATAAGAAATCTCGTGCAAGGTTTAACTAAATTAAAAATGGCAAATCATTTATCTCATTTAATGTATTCTATACCACTGATCTTAAAGATGGAATAATTTCTGATTCATAAATGTATATTTACTTTAAGTAAAATAAAAGAATATTAATTAATATAAGTATTTTTATTGCTCATCCATTAAAAAATTATCACACAAATAAAAAACATTAGTAAGTGCACATATACAGGATTCTTTAGTATGATAGAAACAGCGTGTCCTTCCAACTTGTAATTTTAGACTTGCAGCTAATTCATAAACTGGGTTCATACTTTCTCGATGTAATCGACTTTTTCTTTCCCCTTCATGTAAACATATTCAACTTTACTAGTTAAGTTCTTAACCACATCAGAAAACTGATATAAAGGTGTAAATCCAAAGTTCCAGTCAATGCAATGATGATTATTCATAATCCAAAGAGCTTGTTTATGTAAATATGGTGGTAGCAATTTCATGGCAAACGGTGGTTTGAAGATGTAGTGACATAGATGAGTTCCATCATATGCAGCTAGATCTTTAACAATTAATTTATTGTTTTCAATCTTGAAGCCTTGTATATCTATTACAAGTTTCATAGTTTTAATCGAGAAAACTGAACTAATACTTGTTTTTTTAAACAATAGAATTTAATATCGCGCTTGCGTTTTTTGAGATTTCGTTGGTAAACAGTTAGTTGTTGTTTAAAGGTATAAGACAAATAAATGATTTTCTGACTACTTCATAATAAGTAGTAAAGAAAGTTCTCTCATATGTATTTTAGAGCTGTCGTACAATTTTAGTTAAAAAGTTGTAAGTGAAATGTTTTTCATGTAATACAAGACAGTATGCTGTAGTCTCTGTTGATGTGGGTTGTTCCGTTTCAAACTCAATTCTCATTACTATGGATCCGGTTTGAAGTGTCTCTTTTTGTCGGGAGCAATCGATATGTGTGATAGGCGCATGTGTTTTAAATTCCTGGAAATTTGCAAACATTTCATACAAAGTTGCAAAGTTATTTTCAAAATCTAGGTATAAATCGTTATATGGATACCTTTCCGAATTAAGGTAAATTCGTATATTTTTCAAACTACATCAAACACATCAAATTTAGACATGTCTTTAGTAATTTTTCCTCTTCGTGCTTTTTGGAATGCGACAATAACATGTCTGGGTGTTTCAACTTTAGTGGTTGTTTTAACAGGCCATGTATGTCTGGTAGTTGTTGATAAAGAGGGGTATTCAATTAATTCCCAACTTCTAAATTTGATGGGTAGCTCGATGTTCCTATTAACAATTTTATTTAATTTAAGTTGTTCCTGAATGTTAACGGTAACATGAGGAACCCTCCAGAATAATTTTTGTATCTCTATTTTCGGTTCTTCACTTTCATCCTTACTAGTTATGGCATCGTTATCATTACTACCACGTATCAATACAAGTTTTTGTTTCATGTTAATAATTAGTTTACGAAAATCCTCAAAAAATCCTAGTAAAAGTTTCATTGGTATGCAAACATTAAAATTTCCGTTAGAATCAACTAATATTTTTTTAATCGGAGCAGTTGTAGGTGTAATCTTTTTCGGAAACCAGCCAGCAATTTCAAATAAAACACTTTAATTTTCATTGTATGACAGATAATTTGTAACAGTTAAGACTAATCCAACATTTCTAACTGAATCTACCACGATACCATTCAACTCGTATCTAATCTCTCGAAAAATAAACGTTATTCCATTATTGACAAATTCCAATTTTGTGGATTTACTCCCATCTGATTTTGTTAATTTTCCTTCAATGTATAAGTAACTGTTGCAAGGTGCTGTATATGCATCTAAATCTTGAATAGGAATCCTGATTTCATCATTATAATTAATATTTCTAGGTATGTATGGTTATTATGTGTGAAATAGATAATCTTCTATTGTAACATCACTAAAGGGTTGACCAGTTACATTTAATAGATCCATTACACTAATACCTGTAATCCAAGAGATTCCAAAAACTGATGATTCACACGTGTTAATGGTTTAAACTCGCGAGAGGTACTAATAGTTTTCTTCTTTTCCCACTTTTTTATATAGTAGGGTGTGTATTGAGCATGATGTGAATTAAATTTTAAGATCATTTTCAGGATTCAATTTTTCTTAGATGTAATTTTACGGTTATAGTTTCTTTTCGAAAATTCACAAGGTTGTTGTCTTGATCAACCATTTTTACCGTGACGTTGTTGATAGTCTTAACGCTCACTGGAAAGTAAATTATATTTAAAGGTGACTCCACTATTTTATATCCTACAGGTACTGTTGGAAAAACTGATGTATGATGTGAACAGGTTCTCCATTAAAAAATGAACCAACAGCGAAGTTGCAATCTATGTAAAGGGTGTTGACTTTTGAAATTCTAACAGTATCATCAGATATGTAGTTGTCACCAGCCTTTAAGCCTATGGAATTGTCTACGTCAAAAGTAATGTTTATGTTTGTATGAATAATTACTTTTGCAATGTTAACGTCAGGAGTAATTCTTATGATAGCATCCTTATCTTCTGGGGTTATTGCAGTCGTCATATAATTTGTGATATCAACAATATTGTAGGCACCGGTTGGAAGCGTAACAGTGTACTCGTAATTTTTACCCTATTTAAACGCATTGTTAGTATCATCTATATTTGGAATACTGTTATACGTTTCGAAATTCGTAAGTCCAATTTCATATTCCACATCATCATCTAAATACAAAGGTGGATTAAAATTATTACTTAAATGAGACGATTGTCCACTAAGAGCTAAAGTAATAGACATAGTGTTACTTAAACGATGTATTAAAAACTAACGAAAACTATTACATGTATTGATTATATAAAAAAGCAAGACATAAGTGTCCACAATGATAAGAATTATGTTTCTGCACAACATCATAATTATATTTGATTTTGTTATAGCCACCATCACTAAAAAAATATTTAATGAGTTCTTTTGTAGGTTGTAAACTTCCATAATTGTCAAAATAAGTTATTTTATCGTCTTTCTTCACATATGCTGTCCAATGTGTCCCAACTCCAAGGTTTGTATCTTGATTCACTATTCCACATTCATATCGTTTAATTCGTTTCGGAAGTTTATCTCTCATAAATACTCCTCGGAAAAACGGAATTTTTAGTATCTTCACATATTTATTTAAATGAATGTTGGTTAGGGGTTTGCGGGTAGCTTTATTGGTAGATTTTTTGATATGGGCTTACGTACAATCCAAATCCTTTTTTGTACGGACCCAAATAAAGACCTTTTCCTTCAGATTCTTGTTCCATTGTCAAATTGTGTCTCCTCTGTTCATTCATTTGTTGACGATTTGCTTTTGCATCATTAACAGCCTTTGCAATACCAGCAGCACCTCCACCTATAGCTTCTAGTGCACTCAAAAAGGGTAACAGGAGGGGAAGAAAGCCACCTTTCTCTGGTCGATGATTATTTCTTTTATGTTTCAGCTCTTTGGTATCGGAATAACTCTCGTCCCCTCTCCCGCATGACTTTTTCTTTTAAATTTCAAATTAACTCCTTTCTTTTTCGGTTTATTACGTTTTCTCAACCCCATTCCTAATTTACTTTTCATATTCATTATATCTGACACACCAAATGCTGCAATTTTCCCCCCAATTTTGCATCAGATGCTTTTACGCGATAAGAAGCTCCCTATCAGCAATATTTCTCGTGTTTATATCCTTAAATTATGAGTATGCTATATCATGTTTTTTGCAAGCTTCATCCAAAGGATTAATACCTTGATCTCCCCGATCTAATCTCCTTTGTAACTTTGTTCCAGAACGACAATAGTTATATCCAGGGATATGCAGTTCTAAAGGAAGCTTATTGATTAATGTGCTGAGAAAACCGCAACCTTTCTTAGCAGATTTTCTACGAATACTAAGCGAATTATTTTTCCGTTTGATCATTATATACTTTCACACTTATGTTGAGTGACTGAGTTAGAATTCATGTAGATGTGTGTATATACATACACAATCACTCTTAAATATTTTGTTAGTTTCTGATAACTAGTTCTAAATGAAGTTTGAAAAGCAAAAAGTATTTTTACCTGTTATAAACTATGATCGATTAGTTCCGAATCTGTTTTTCAAAAACACGGGGTGTTCTTTAGTGGACAATCGAAACGTGGTGTAATTGTGGGTGCGTCCGGTTGTGGAAAAACTAATGTGATGTTGAGTATATTAGAACACCCCAACGGATTACGTTTTGAAAATATTTATTTATACTCAAAATCATTATACCAACAAAAGTATGATTACTTATGGATTTTAGTACAACTTCTAAAAGATATAGGATATTTTCAATATGAAGATGGAGAAGATGTCATACCTCCAGAACAAATTCGTTACAATTCGATAATAATATTCGATGATGTAGCATCTTGTGATCAAAGTATAATGAAAAGCTATTTCTGTTTTGGTCGTCATAAAAATATAGATTGTTTTTATTTATGTCAAACATATTCATCAATACCCAAACAGTTAATTCTCGATAATACAAAAAATTTAATTGTAATATTTCAACAGGATATGACTAATTTAAGACATATATATGATGATTATGTAAATGTTGATATGAGATTTCAAGACTTTAAGGACATTTGCTCTTCATGTTGGAAAGAGAAATATGGATTTGTGGTAATCGATAAAGATTGTGCTCTAAGTACCGGTAGATATCGTAAGGGATTTGACACTTTCATAAATATATAAAAAGATGTTTTTCTTTAAACACCATCAGTGATAACGAAACTTCCAAAATGACGTCTCGATTGAAAAAACAACTGTTAGCTTCACGAAAAGTTTTGAAACAGAATTATCAAAGTTTGAAAAGTGTGAAATAGTTAAACCGCAATCTCAGTTGCAGAAAAACTATAAACCAATAACCCAACCTCTAAAAGAATTGGTAACAACTCTCGTTAAATCTAACATATCACCAAAAGCAGATATTAAAAACGAATTCAAGGAAGAAGGTCGAGACAGTATAAATCTTCCACGAAACAGGCAAACTCCTCTGGGATATTGTCATATAACACCATCTACTTAAAAGATGAAGAGACACTTGAATATGATCCGAGTATCGTAATACCTGAATTTAGCGCAAGTTATTTTGATGAAACTTATCCAACTCAAATAGCAGATAAGTCAGCAGCATCTATGCATCATGCTTATTTGCAAACATTTAAAGCCCTTCTACCTCGAGCTTCTATTGAGGATCAACTTGAAGAAGTTAATGATGCATTTGATAATACGTCTGGTGTTTACTTTGACACGTTTACAAAGAAATACGCTATTGGTGATTCAACTATTGACTTTGAGGGAGCTGATTTTGTTATTGGTGATGAAACATACACGGGAACATCAGGATTGTATGAACTAATGTTTAAAAAACATTCCAGCAGGTTATAGACAAAAAGATGTAGACAGGTATATTGATATAATTAGAAGAACTAATGCACATTATTTAGGATATGATCCAGAGAAGGGTTTATCAACATCAAGAGCCCCTAAATTTATTGATATCATTAAGCCTCGAATTACAACTTTGCATTCGATGCTGCAAGAATAACTTGTTAAAAAAATCAACGATAAAACCATCTCGAACACTACCCGTAATAAGTTCTAGACTGCGATCTGACTCACTCCCAACCTCGAGACAAATACAAACAAGGAGTAAAGGTCACAAAGGTCATACAGGAGGAAAACTCCATATGTTGGATTTAAATAATAAACATACAGAATATCAATACTTCGATGATTACAATGAACTGGTGGACAGACTAAAATTATGAGTGGCTTCTCAAGCTGCTGGGAATACGAGTCATAATAACGAGATAATCTCCATATTGGAGGAACTTCGGGAAGGAAAAATTATACAATAAATGGCTAGTTTGAATGTGTACACATTCATTTAAGTTTGCACAATTGACACATTAACCATGCCAATTGATAAGTTTGGACGACATCTCTTAAGATCCAGAGCAGTTCCATATTCATCATCTGTAATATCTACACCTGCTCCACTCGTGAATTCTTCTGCAATATCATCACCGTTTTACATTTGTGAACCATCCTCACATCACAGCAAATGTGTTTTAACCATACGTGGTCATTCTATTCCAAGACGTAGTATAGCATACTTTATACTGGAAAACAACCCAACAGACTATACATTTCCTATATCGGGAAAATTTTAAAATATAATTATTTCACCTTCCACGACTGAGGTGTGGCGGCCCAATCTTTTTATTCAGTCAAACAAGTTTATAGGAGAAACAATAGTGAAAGGCGACGTGTTTAGGTTTATATCACCTAAGCAGACTGAGCCACTGTATGTAGAAATTGTTTTGCAATGTCCCATAGCTAAAGATGGTTAGCATTAAGAAGGATGTAGTTAATGAATTGCATAAACCTGCTAGAAAACATTTTAAAAGAAGACGAGTGATTGTAAAAGGACTTAATGATCTTTTTCAAGCAGATCTTGTGGAAATGAATCCATACGCAAAAATTAACCGTGGTTATAAATATATTTTAGTACTCATCAACGTTTTTTCAAAATTTGTTTGGTGCAAACCGGTAAAAAATAAAAGAGGACAAGAGATAACGGTTGCAATGAAAGAAATTCTAACGAAAATTAAATCAGTACCAAAAAAATATGCAGACAGATATGGGTAAAGAGTTTTACAATAAAGATTTTAAAGGATTAATGGAAAAATGGAAAATTAATCATTATAGCACCTATCTAAATCTTAGAGCAAGTGTAGTAGAAAGAGTAAACATAACTCTTCAAACCTTAATGTGGAAAAAGTTTAGTTTACAAGGAAACTACAAATGGATTAATGTCCTTCCTGAAATTGTGAAAAAAATATAATAATTCTAAACACCGGACCATAGGATGTAAACCAGTGGATGTAAAAAAAGATGAAACACAAATACTATTATCATCTTACACACACCCAAAGATACTAGATCAACAATTTTCAAAGGTTAAGAAAGGTGATTTTGTTCGAATTAGTAAATATAGAGAAGCTTTTAATAAAGGATATACGCCCAATTGGTCTAATGAAATCTTCCAAATTGAAGAAGTTAGACTAACCAATCCAACAACATATTTATTACAAGATCAAAAAAATGTGAAAATAAGAGGTGGTTTCTATGGATACCAGTTGCAAAAAGTTAAATATCCAGATGTATATTTAATTGCGAATGTTTTAAGAAAAGGAAATAAAGTTTATGTGAAATGGTTAGGTTTAGATAAGTCACACAACCTTTGGATATCAAAGGAAAATATAGTATAACCTTGTTTTCACATACGAGTTAATGTACTGTAAATTTTATTTTATTTTTATTAGGAATAAATGATATACTAGAGTATTATTGTTTTATTTAAATCGACCATTATAAATTTTACAAAGATGATCATTGTTCAATACATTTCTTAATATTAATTCACAACATTATATTCTTCTTTTAAAATGACACCTGTCCCTAGCTAAAAGTTCATATGCTGATTCTCTCGCTTTCCTGTAAGCAAAACCCTATACTACCAACAGATGTATTTTATTATTCGATTCATTAATTGTAACTGATTCCTTCATAATACTTTCTTTTGGATGATGAATTCCTAAGGTTTGCTTCGAGTTGTTTATTTTCATTGAATTTTCTTTTAGATGACGAATTTTTCAAGTTTAGTTTAAGTTCTTCAGGATATATATGTAATAATTCTAACATCGTACTCACATTTTCACTGTTAGAGTTTTGATTAGATGACACAGCACTGAACACCCAATCTAATATATCTCCTTGATGATTTTCTATATTAGAAACTAAACGTTGAAGTATGTGTTAAACGTTTGTTTTCTTAATATATCGAATCTATACTCAATAACCGAAACAATCTGCCAGAGGCAAATAACACTTTGACTTCATAAAAAGTTGCAATAATCATTGTGTTTGAATCTTATAACAGGTGCGTCTTTAATCTTCTCGAATGTTATAATAAAATTTCTTTCCTCTATAGGATCAAGGAAACTATTGCATGAATAAAAATAGCTTGTAATAACATCTTGATACTTTAGCAAAGAATCCCAGTCTTGTTCACTCAACACAATTGTTTTACACTTATTTCCTCCAAACAGAAGAGATGGTTTGAAGTCACTTAGGGTTAATCCTACAGCAATGTACTTGGATTGAGATTTATTTAGATAATACATTTTGCTATTTACGAGGCACATATTTGTTTAACTTGCTTTCTCACAAGGTTGATAATCACACATTTTTACTGTTGTTGAATACAAATAATTTGAGTTACTTGGTAATATATATATATATATATATTATATATATATATATATATATATATATATATATATATATATATATATATATATATATATATATATATATATATAACAAATAACAAATAACAAACTTTATTCATCCAGTAGATCATACAAAAAATGATATAGGATACGTCAATTAAAAAACATGAAATATACAAATGAAAAGAAAAGAAAGAAAAATAAAAACAATAGTGATTAAAATATAACAGAAGAACCATATTTTTAATCTTAAGATTGTAGATATTCTTGAACAGAATAAAAACCATTTGTTAGAAGGACTTCTTTAACAGCGATGATAAACTTTTTTACATTATTTATTGACTTTACTTTAGCATCCAGTTTATTGTATAGTACAGCACCCATGTAGTATGGGTCGGATTTGTACAATTGCAGTCGATGTAAATCGTATTGCAGATCAAGGTCATAACGTGTAGGATACAGATGGTTAGAGCTTTGATATGTAAATTTTGAATTGTGTTTTTTTTTACGAAACATAATAATTCCAAAATATATAAACACGGCAAAGTTAAAATTCTTTGCTGTATAAAAGTATGTTTACATGATTCCCTATATTTCAGGCCATAAATGAAACGTATTGCCATTTTCTGCAACACAAAAAACACGATTTGCAGCAGATACACTAGCCCAGAAAATCACTCCATATCTTAACCGAGACTCAAAATTGGAGAAATAAAATGTTTTTACAACAGTGACACTACAAATGTTAGATAGCCTATTTATAGCAAAGCAGTTACTGGCACACTTTTTGCAAAGTGTATCAATATGAGTTTTCCAATCAAGTGGTAAATCTATATGAATGCCTAAAAGTTTAAACTCTGAAACCTTTTGAATTGATATGTTTTCTAATTTTATTAAAGGACTATAACTATAATTGGATTTTATTGGATGAAACTGTAAACAAAAAGTTTTTTCTTGATTCATGATTAATCTATTTTCATTGAAGAAAGTATAAATGTGTTGTAGATTTGAGTTTAAACTTCTAGTCACTTCCTCTACAGTTCTACCACTTGATACAACAGTTATATCATCTGCAAATGCACAGAGAAATGTGGAGATACGTTCATCTATTTGTTAAGATATATGCAGAAATAGTAGTGGACTTATGACACTACCCTGGGGCACTCCTACATCAACGTCCAGTTCACAGGATCTTTTGCCAAAAAAATCTACAAATTGTTTCCTGTTTGTAAGATAGAACTTTAGAACCTTGTTACATTGACCACGCAGACCATAACATTCTACTTTCCTCAGTAGAATATCATGGTCTACACAATCGAAAGCCTTGTAAAGATCTATAAACAGGGCTATAACTTTGTTTCCTAAATCTAAGTTTTTGTAAACATAATGCAAAAAATCTAACAGAGCAGTAGTAGTGGAACGATTTTCTCTGAAACCATGTTGGTTATGAGAGAAAATATTATTTTCCTCTAGAAAATGAATTATTCTGCTGGCCAAGTTTTTCAAAAATTTTGGAAAAAACAGAAAGTAGAGATATGGGACGGTAGTTACAAATTTCTATAGGATCACACTTTTTAAATAGGCAGATTACTTTGGAAATTTTTAATAAATTGGGGAAGCATCCGGTAGTAAAACAGTAGTTTATAATGTAACATAATGGTGTTGCAATCAATTGAGCACATTGCTTTACAATTTTAATGAAAAAACCATCATGCCCAGCAGAATTTAAATTTTTTAACTTATTTATAGTATCAATAATTTCTGAAATTGTTACTGGCTTTAGAAAAATTGAACTAATATGTCTGGGTGGCATTGGTATATTCTTTCCATTTTCTGTTTTAGTAGAAATCAAAGATTTTGGAAGTGTGACAATATGAGAATTGAAAGCATTAGCAATATCTTTTTTATTTGCGGTTATTATGTTATTTATTTTCATTGTAGAGTATTTATTGTAGTTATTATTTTTTACTGATTTATTAATAATATTCCAAACTGTTTTTGACTGATTTTGTGAGTTTAATATAATATTATCAAAATATAGTTTCTTGGCATTTCTAATAACACGCCGATATATTGTATTATACTTCTTGTAATCTTTATTATTTACCAAGCCATTTACTTTCAAAACATAAAGCTCCTTCAGACGATTGGATGAAATTTTTATTCCTCTAGTACACCAGTTTTTATTATTAGAACTGTTAATTATATTTTTTGTGACAAATTTAAAACTTATATTTCAAATATTTTGCTGAAGGCGATAAACTGTTTATCAGGATCGTACTCATTAAATACACTGTGCCAAGTCTCTAATTTCAAAAAGTTTTTAAACATGTCAGTATTTTTTTTTCGAAAAAAAACCTAAATTTAAACGGTTTGTTTTCATTCAAGTTGTAAATTTGAAAAGTGATTTTCTGAGCGGTATGATCAGACAAATCAGTACAAAGTATTTTACTAGCTAAAATATTGTTATTAAAATTAGTCATAATGTAACCTAATGCAGTACCAGTATGCAATCTAGTTGGTTCATTAAATAAACTTTTAATGGAAAATGAGCCAGTAAGGTCCTCCAGAGCCAAGGTATGATTATTTTTGCAAGAATAGTCAATATTTATATCACCACATATTATTATTCTATTAATTTGGTTTTATTACAAATAATATTTAAGCATTTTTCTAATTTGGAAAAAAATAAGTCCATATCCGAATCTGAGGAACTAACTGGTATTTTGTACAAACATAATACAGAGAGGGAAATTAGACGACTGTCTATGTTAAAAACAAATATTTTTAATTTTTAAACGGGGATTGCAGTCATGTGACAGGTAATAAAAGAAAAACTCTTTTTTTCTATTCAAGCTTTCGAAACTTTTATTGTTTCTTCATCAGGAACTCTACAATAAATTATAATTAATTAAACTAAGTTATGGAAAAAGTGAAAAGTACTTACGAAAGTGAGGTTAAAGTTAAAGTTGTATTCATTGAAAACCACAAATTCTTGACAAATTGTAGAAAAAAACACTAATAATTAATTGTTGGTAATTTACTACCACTACTATGTTAAATTAACAACATTATGAATGAATGACTAAAAAAAGAGTTTTTCTTTTATTACCTGTCACATGACTGCAATCCCCGTTTAAAAATCAAAAATATTTGTTTTTAACATAGACAGTCGTCTAATTTCCCTCTTTGAACTTATAGATAGTTATGTGCTTTTATCAAGAGATGCACAATCGTTATGGGTACCATGCGATGAGAAAACTCAAGATAGTGGCAAATATTAACAGCTTCGTTGAGAAATCGCAGAACTTTCTTGATGAATTGTAGAAGAAATCACCTAATACCATTGCACATCCACAATGGATTAAAATGAGTTATCAACCTCACTGGAACAGCTACAGGGAGGACCATTCACTCCACACTGAACTTTAACAACAGGTTAAGAACTAATATTCTTAATTTAGAAATTAAGGTCACACATGATAGTATTAGTAATTTGGAAAAATGTCTCACTAAAACCAAAAATGAACTAAATAGGTTATTACCTTATTACATAATTGTTGATTTCTTTAGAAAACAATCTATTCGCTATAACAGATAATTTTTCCAAACTAAAAATACTAACATTAATAAATTTAATATATTAAAACAGACTATATTATCAAAAATTAAAACTCCAGAACATTGGATAAAAAATCTTACCAACACAGAGATCCCACATGAGGGGTCACAATTTTTTGCTTTAGGTCCAAAATTCAGTATAACACCAAATCTAAAAGACATTAATATACCAAAATTTTTGTCGGATGTGGATTATATTGCCAGTAAAATAAATGTAGATGAAAGGAACTGAATTTTAGCACAAACCACTAACTTAATAACAAACTACTTAAAAAAAGATCCTAAGAACAATGATATAATTTATAAAAGTTATATTAAATGTAAAAAATTTCTCAAAGACAATCCAGAACTAAAAGTCATTCAGTCTGATAAAATGAAAGTCACTACTATTATTACAACTGAACAATATCACACACTTTCGACAGAAATTTTGGCTGATAATAATTATTATGAAATACTAAATAGAGACACAACTAGTACAATTCAGCAAAAATCAAACAAAATCATCTCACAGTTGGAAAAAAGTAAAATGATTACACCTCAAGATGGTACTAAGTATAGATTGTATAATGGCGCTATTAACAAATTTTATGGATTACCTAAAATCCATAAACCTATTTTAACTTTACGTCCTATCATTTCTGGTGTTAATAGCCCTAATAGAAGCATTGCACAACTAGTCACTAATATTTTAACCATTGCGTATGATACACACAATAACTATTTTGTAGAAGACACTTTTGAATTTTGCCACTTTATAAATGAATTTCAATTACCAGATAATTATGTAATAATCAGCTTAGATGTTAAAGCTCTATTTAATAATATTACTTTGCAAACAGCTTTAAATAACATAGAAAATCACTGGGATGCAATACAGACACATCGTGACATTTCCAAAAATCAGTTTTTAAAATTAGTGGAATTTTTTGTTTGATACAACAGTGTTTTGTTACAATAACACACTGTACAAACAAAAACTTGGTATGCCTATGGGCAGTCCAGTGGTCCCCATAATAGCACAGTATGTTATGGATGATCTGTTGGATAATTGTCTTGGCAACATTAACTTTGTTATCCCCTTTTTGAAAAAATATGTGGATGACATAATATTAAGCGTTCCTAGAGGTAGTACTGAACTTTTGTTAAATATTTTTAACAATTATAATACATATTTAAAGTTCACTATTGAAGAAGAAGACACAGTTAACAGTGTTCCTTTTTTGGACACCAAACTGATAAGAAGAGATGATAATAAAATAATTACGACTTGGTATACCAAACCAGGTGCCTCTGGTCGCTTTTTACATTTTGAATCCAACCACCCAAATAAAATGAAAATCAACCTCATAGTAGGTATGAAAAATAGGATGATAGCTACAAGTCATATATCACTTAAAATACACAATTTAAAAAAACTTTCCAACTTTTTTATAGACAGTGGTTACCCACCACCGTTAGTCAAAAAACTATTGTTCAGCAGATCATCGATACATAATGTGTTACATGATTCTCAAAGGGCGCAACAAAACCCGCCTCAAATCATTTACTGCTCACTTCCGTAACTTAGTCTACTTGATCACAGATTTAAAAAAATATTTTCTAAATTTAACAATATCAAATTAGCTTTTAAAAACAAAGTAACAGTTAACAACCTTTTTTTCAAAATTAAAAGATAAGGATGATATTTTGGTAATGTCCAATGTGGTGTATTTCATACCATGTGATGATTGTAACAATAAATAATATATTGTCCAAACTAGAAGGAAAGTTAAAGACTGTATAACTTCCCACAAAAGTGACATCAGACTTAACAAACAGTCTTGCACTTTAGCCAATCATGCATTATTACATAATCACAATGTCAATTATAATAACGTTCAAATATTAGATTTTGAAATGAACTATCACAAACGGAGTTTTTTGGAAATTTGTCACATTTTCAAAGAACCAAATACCATTAATGGCAGAAAGGATATTGATAACTTAAGCATAATTTATACTTACTTACGACAATTCAACCATTATGTCCACAATGATGCCTATATAGTATGGATTAAGAATCAATGTCCCTAAATATAAGACATCGAGCCGTTGGTATCTACTGTCATTGTTTTGTTTTTTACTTCATAAAAATACACATGTCTATTATAATTCTAAGAATTTAAATTAATATGGATCCTTAGTCATCCATTCATAATGTTGTTAATTTTACATAGTAGTGGTAGTAAATTACCAACAATTAATTATTTTTCTACAATTTGTAAGGAATTGGTAGTTTTCAATGAATACAACTTTAACTTTAACCTCACTTTCGTAAGTACTTTTCACTTTTTCCATAACTTAGTTTAATTAATTATAATTTATTGTAGAGTTCCTGATGAAGATATAATGAAAGTTTCGAAAGCTTGAACAGAAAAAAAGAGTTTTTCTTTTATTACCTGTTACATGACTGCAATCCCCGTTTAAAAATTAAAAATATTTGTATATATGTGTATATATATATATATATATATATATATATATATATATATATATATATATATATATATATATATATATATATATATATATATATATATATATATATATATATATATATATATATATATATATATATATATATATATATATATATATATATATATATATGTATATATATATATATATATATATATATATATACATATATATAACTGCAGATGATGATAAACGTTTCAGAATTCCCGCCAGTACTAAAACTCTGGCCTGGGGTCATCAAGACATTTCATTTTACGAGAATCCAAATTTAAATAACCAAACATTGAATGATTGGAAATGGAGGAGAAATATATAATGCTGCTATGGAATTAATGTAGTATGGAGTGTACACTTTTTTTACTAAATAGTTAATTTTAATATGCTACACATTACTTTGTAGACAGTGTTGTAGAAAACATGTGTTGGGAAAATTATTTTAAAGTGGTTTATGATTTTACCAGTTATGAATGTGCCTATTGTTCGGTTGAAATGGAACAATGCAATGGGAGAAACGTGACTGTTCGATTGAAGAGGATCAAAAGTTTAACATACATTGTAGTTTCAATAATATCATTTGGAAAACTAAAACATTTAGGCAACACGAACAAAAGAATGGGGTTAATATTTACAATCAAAGCAGTAACAAGTTTTGTTATGTCGTTTTGTTGCTACTATTAATACATATAATGTGGTTTAATTATAAATATTTTTTGTTTTAGATTGTTTTGTATACAGTAAACACCTAGCAATATTGGTAGTAGTCATATTATAGCACTTTTTTCCTTAGTGGGAAATATACTGTACGTACATTTACCTCCCAGAGTTAGTTTTGGATATGTATGTTTATCAGAAAATAAAACTGAAAAATGGCCAGATTGCTACAAACCGATGTTAGTTACAAAAATTAATAAAGATCATCCTGTACTTATGTATAAAATAAATGAAGAATATAAAATAGAAGATGTATATTTTAAAATTTTATACGAACATAATGATGGAATTCACCTCAAAAGCACTTGGTTTCATTATATTGAAAAATGTAACATTCTTAGTTGTAATTTTTGGTATATTTATATATTTTTATGTATTGCATTATTTATGTTACTTATGAGGGTGATATATTTATTGATAAAAATGGGGTGGAAAAAATAGCAAATGTATTAGAAACTGTTTTACATTAATCATTATATTTGAATAAATCTTTTATTGAAAATTTTCTCAATTACTTACAAAACATTTTCCTTACACCTACATAAATGCATAATAATAATCTTGGGTTTCAAATTACATATATGAATTTAAAATAGTGGAAATAAAATGACAGTGAAAGTTCAAACTTTTATAAAAAAAATGTGTTTTTATAATATATTTATTTTATTAGTCATTACGGAGCAATGTAAAATTAAAGTTGCTTCGAATAAAAATTCACCTCTAGTAGCAGTGGTTTTCTCATAATGAATTTTTGATATTTTGTCTGTTGAGAATCCATCTATACCATACTTACATATTTGCATCATGGTTGAGAACACCATCAACTTCATCAACACCACGAAAGTAACCATCAAAATAAGTTTTTGTGGGGTACCTGTGTTTTCTTTTAGCATTATAGATTTTCATAACGATTTCACCTTTTTGGAAAGGAACTTTCATCATTTGTTCCTCATTTAGGTTTAACTTAAATATTGCAGCTTAAAATATTTTATAGAACCATCATCATTATCTTGAAATCCATTAAAAGTGGTGTTGTATCCAATTAAATTTATTGAATTGTTGTTGAATTCAAATATTACATACTTTTCTTTTGAAGAGTTTAGTTGTATATAAAAGTCATCTTTAACAATGTTCTTAGGAGGATCCGCAATAATTATGTTTCCATAACATTTAATCGGTACATATTCATCCCCCAATATAACACTTATTTTTAAATCCTCACTTAATTTGCACCACATGATAAAAGTTAATAGAAGGCAACTAACCACTTTGAACTTTGTAGTACATCTGTAATTTGTATTCATCCCACCTTTTATTATGTAGGAAAGAGTAGGAGTAAAAGTGGGGAAAAATGTAGTGGGTGAATCCTATATATTTATATAGTTTCGAAAGCTTGAACAGAGTTTTTCTTTTATTACCTGTCACCAGTGGCGGCTGGTGAAATTTAGGCTATGTCATATCTCAGTATTGGAGCATGGGACCCAAGCGATACTTAAAGGCGTAACTATCAGGATTAAATGAGGAAGTTTTGCAGAAAAAAAATTGCGCTTGAAATTTGCGAAAAAAAGTTGGAAAAAATTTGTGCCCCCAGGTTATTTTTTAAACGATTTGTAAAATATTTGTGAAACATTTTTTTTCAGAATCAGGTGGAAAATATAAGTTCACATTTCAAATTTCATCGAAAAATATTGGTTTTCTATAAAGTTATACCGTTTTGAAGTTTGCAAAGTGAAAAATGAATCTAAAATAAAATTTCAAAACGGTGTAACTTTATAGAAAACCAATATTTTTCGATGAAATTTGAAATGTGAACTTATATTTTCCACCTGATTCTGAAAAAAAATGTTTCACAAATATTTTACAAATCGTTTAAAAAATAACCTGAGGGGCACAAATTTTTCCAACTTTTTTTCGCAAATTCCAAGCGCATTTTTTTTCTGCAAAACTTCCTCATTTAGTCCTGATAGTTACGCCTTTAAGTATCGCTTGGGTCCCATGCTCCAATACTGAGATATGACATAGCCTAAATTTCACCAGCCGCCACTGCCTGTCACATGACTGCAATCTCCGTTTAAAAAAAAAAAAAAAAAAAAAATTTAAAAAATATATATATATATATATATATATATATATATATATATATATATATATATACATATATATATATATATATATATATATATATATATATATATATATATATATATATATATATATATATATATATATATATATATATATATATATATATATATATATATATATATATATATATATATATATATATATATATATATATATATATATATATATATATATATATATATATATATATATATATATATATATATATATAACAAAGTATAGAAGGTTACTGCGGGATGAGATATAGTAGGAAGAAAGGATCATGGGTAATGACCACAAAAAAGGATGAATCCGCCGACACGTGCTTCTGAGTCACTACTCGTTATCAAGACGGCTATAAGTTGTAAAGATAGGCACAACTAACGTTCAACAACACAAATGAAACCACTGGCAGGAGCCAGTCTCTCATTTGTAGCTGCAATTGAGAGACCCCGTGTTTACAGGGCAACAGACAATATTGCCACGAGGGCAACTATAACTACCTGCGTGCTATTCCCTACTACAAGGTTAGAAGTAACAAAGTATAGAAGGATGAATCCGCCGACACGTTTCTGAGTTACTACTCGTAATCATAACGGCTATAAGTTATAAGGATAGACACAACTTAGGTTCAACAACACAAAGGAAACCACTGACAGGAAGCCAGTCGCTTAGGTTTAAAGTAACAAAGTATAGAAGGTTACTGCGGGATGGGATATAATCATGGGTAATGCATTACCTTTTTTGCATCTTTTTTTGCGGGCATGATCCTTTTCTTCCTATTATATCTCATCCTTCAGTAACCTTCTATACTTTGTTACTTTAAACCTTGGGTAGGGAATACTACGCATGTAGCTATAGTTGCCTCCATGGCAATATTGTCTGTTGCCCTGTAAACACGGGGTCTCTCAATTGCAGCTACAAATGAGCGACTGGCTTCCTGTCAGTGGTTTCCTTTGTATTGTTGAACCTAAGTTGTGCCTATCCTTACAACTTATAGCCGTCATGATTGCGAGTAGTGACTCAAAAACACGTGTCGGCGGATTCATCCTTTTGCGGGTATACCCACGATCCTTTTCTTCCTATTATATCTCATCCCGCAGTAACCTTCTATACTTTGTTATATATATATATATATATATATATATATATATATATATATATATATATATATATATATATATATATATATATATATATATGTTAAATTCGTTTTCCGGGTATACTCCCGCGTAGGTGATAGGCCCCCAGAGGAACCGTGGTTGTCCGGTTCCTCTGGGGGCCCCCACCACCCCCGCGGGAGTACACCCGAAAACGAATTTAACATTCACCACCCGCGAAAAATCACTATATTGAAAAACAATATATATATATATATATATATATATATATATATATATATATATATATATATATATATATATATATATATATATGTATATATATATATATATATATATATATATATATATATATATATATATATATATATATATATATATATATATATTGTTGTGATAATAAGGTTTTTCATATGGCGTTTGTAGTTTCGCACATATTTTATTTTTCTTACTTGAAACTCGTAACCTTTTTACCACAACCATATCGCCTTTTTTTAAATTTTACTCGTTTAGTTATATTTTTGTTTGCCCTTTTTAAAGATCTTTCCGCATTGTTTTTAATTCTTTTTATGGCCTTTTGCCTTAATTTTTGAAAGTCTACCTGTTCATCTGTCCTCCATGGGCGTTCAGGTAATGTTCCAAACATTAAAATCACGGGTGGTATTTCCGTTACCGTGTTTTGTACATTATTTAAATAATCCTCTACTCGTGACATTTCTTCATCCCATTTTTCGTGCTTTCCTTCCACTAGCAATCTCAAAAATCTTAATACCTCTTGAATGTACCTACTTACTAATCTTGGTTCAAAATTTATTAACGATTTATATTTTCCCATTAATTCTTCAACGTCAACTTTGTGTTTGTGCACACAATTAATTATTACCCCCTACTCTTTTCGCGTTTGCGATATTTTTATCAATTATGGAACTCGTTTGTTCCTTATTAATTATTACCCCTACATTATTCGCGTTTGCGATATTTTTATCAATTATGGAACTCGTTTGTTCCTTATAAACATTATTTGGACCCGTTTTGTCCTTAACACCTATAAAAGGTACGTTTGTACCCCCAAAATTATTTGACGTTCTTTCAAATCAATCTTTGCTTTTATATCTGTTAATAAATTTCCCCCAATATTGCATCGTAACTCATTCCACTTACAACAAAAAACTCACCACTCACTCTTATTTCCCCAATATAAAAATCAGTTTGTAATACTTTTGTACATTCCGCAATCTTTTTACCCGTTACATTAATCAAATTTACCTTCATCGCTTTCTTTATCCGCTTGTTAAACTCAGTAGAATCTTTTTGAATGACCTTTTCATTTATAATGCTTACTTCAGCCCCCGTATCTATTAATGCTGTTAAATTGTAATTTAATATTTTTATTTGAATACATGGTAATGAACAAATTAATCCTGAATCGTTTCCTTGATCGTTTTCCATTGTTATAAATTCTCTCATATGTTGATATGATAGAGAATTTATTGTTTTGCCAGCCTCACCTCCCATTACTGAAAATCCGGTCGGAGTTTACCCTGATTTTCCGGTTTTATAATTTTGATTTTGGTATTGATTGTTCCTGTTATCTCCCTGATCTCTAAAACTTTGATTTTGGTTCCCCTGATAATTTTGAATCCATACCCGTTTGTCATAGTTTTAATTATTGTTGCCATACGTCTGTCTGTTTTCCTTGTCAAATTTTCAAAAATTTTCTCTATTTCCCCTGTTACTTTGCTATTTATATTTAAATTTAGGTTATTTACTTGTTGTTTACTATCTTTTGTCTCATTTTCTAAATTTTCAATCCTAACATTTGACTGCTTAATTCGACCTCTTACCTCGTTTACCTTTACCTCTATTTTTTTTTCTGTCCTTCCAAACCTATCCTCTATCTGTGCACAACTTATCATCATCTCTTCTTCATGCTTTTCCTGAAAACTTCTAAAAATTTCCCTCACATTCTCAGTAATTTCCATCTTAATCGTCTCTTGAATCCCATCTATTCTTTTTTATAATTTCATCCTGATTTTCTTTCAGTAGCTTTTCACTTTCCATCCTGTTCTTTTCCATGGTTTCCATTAATTTTTCATCTCTTTCTATCCTGTTCTTTTCCAATTTTCAAAACTCTCTCCATTTCTATCAATAACAACCAACTATCCATTGTTTTTTCTGCTTACTTTAATTTTGTATATATTAAAATCACCAAATTTCAAAATTGACTAGTTGTCACAAATTATTTTTTTTTATGTCAAATATTTTTTAATTTTGAAAATAAAAACTTTTATACTACCTTTTTTTTGTTGCCTTTTTATAACAATATTCTTTTCTTGATACTTTCCTGAGAATTTTCTGTAAATTTGCATGTGTTACGTTCAGTATAAAATTTTTATCTTTCACATCTCATTTTAAACTTTTTCTTAACAAGTGTGCCCTATCATTTTAAACAAACTCCTTTTTATATAACTAGAACTAAATAACTACTGATAACAAATCTTTCATATCTAGGTTAACATATCTTTACTCAAAAACTAATATTTTTGTTTCTACTTTTTGTAGGCTGTCGAAATTGGTTTCACCCCTTTTACCACTTTAACACTGTGTCTCGAGCTACCCCCACTCACACACGAAGCACTGAGTTTCGTCTTTGTCCTACTGGCATGTCTTTACACATCGATGGATTTCCTGTTTAGTTTTTGATGAAAATATAGTTCAACTATGCTGTCACACATACAAAAATCTAGAAATGTTTATGTTTCAACCCCAATATTGGAGAAATTATTATGGCATTGATCTAAACACATTACTGCACCCCTGTTTGGTAAGTTTTATTTCAGTTTATATTCACTTTTACAGACCATGCACTTTTTATGTTTCGTTATGAAAGTTTTAAAATAATTTACAATATTTTCCCCTGTTTATTGATTGTTGCTTATTTAACTTTTATATAAAGTTCAATTACATTGACTCTACACTAGATTTTCATAAATTTCCCCTTTTAAAAGTTTATACTATAACAATTGTCTCTTTTATAGGTGAAATCTTTCCCCTGAAATTATGCAACTTTTAATACTACTGGAGTTAATTGAAGTGAAATTTTTATATGGGACTACATTGGTGACACCTTTTCGATGGCAGGAAATACACAATAGGTCTCTCGTCAGCTCTGCCAGTGAAGATCCAGGACTTCGACTTGACACCTTTTTCTTGTTTTTTTATTTGTTTTTCATTAAATTTTTATGGCCAATTTGGCTTTGCAAATACCTTATAACTAACTACATTTTTTGATATAAACAATAAATACTTAAAACTACAACACATATATGTTAAAACTAAATTAAAATTGTTTTCTGAAATTGTTCATTTTTTAAACGTATGCATGCTACTGTATTTATTAAACCTTTTATAATAATTTATAATATTGCTAAATGTGATAATATATATATATATTGTTATATATATATTGTTATATATATATATATATATATATATATATATATATATATATATATATATATATATATATATATATATATCACAGCAAGTACCGAGAGCGGCGACCTCGGTACTTGCTGTGATGCAAGTCGCTATCCGCCACAGAGACATCGAGGATGTCGGTCGGATAGTAGCATTCGGACCATATGAGAAGTTTCATACCTCTCACCACTATTCACTTCACCATAGTTAGTATATAACTAGCAGGTTCGCCACTATCATTTGTCTGTTCCATAACCTATGGCATACTGAAGAGAACAAATAAGTTCGAAATCGATCTGTGTCTGGTTAGGAATTGACAAATGATATTGGCTATCGATCTATCATGATTTGAAGGTGTAATTCAATGCAGGTCGGGGTATTTGCCCGCTGAGTAGTTGTTTCCTTCAAATCATATTTAATCACATTAGTTTAGTCCACCTGGGCTAGGGGTCGCCGCTCTCGGTACTTGCTGTGATGCAAGTCGCTATCCGCCACAGAGACATCGAGGATGTCGGTCAGATAGTATCATTCGGACCATATGAGAAGTTTCATACCTCTCACCACTATTCACTTCACCATAGTTAGTATATAACTAGCAGGTTCGCCACTATCATTTGTCTGTTCCATAACCTATGGCATACTGAAGAGAACAAATAAGTTCGAAATCGATCTGTGTCTGGTTAGGAATTGACAAATGATATTGGCTATCGATCTATCATGATTTGAAGGTGTAATTCAATGCAGGTCGGGGTATTTGCCCGCTGAGTAGTTGTTTCCTTCAAATCATATTTAATCACATTAGTTTAGTCCACCTGGACTAGGGGTCGCCGCTCTCGGTACTTGCTGTGATGCAAGTCGCTATCCGCCACAGAGACATCGAGGATGTCGGTCGGATAGTAGCATTCGGACCATATGAGAAGTTTCATACCTCTCACCACTATATATGTAAATATATATATATATATATATATATATATATATATATATATATATATATATATATATACATATATATTAGAGTGGTCGAAAAAACACTTTTTTTTCTATCGCTATACCTCAAAAAAGTTGCATATCGCCTAGCTAAGCAAAATGAAAAAAAAAATTCTAATAAAAGAGTATCTTCCGTTCGCGCATGGCGCGCAAAATTTTAAAAAATTTCGAAATTTCGGTTTTTTTAATTAATTTTTTATAATTGTTAAACTCAATACTAACTAAGCGCTATAGGTACTAATGTAAAGTTTGGGGTATAGGGAATACGAAAAAAAATTGTTGTACTTTATGTTTGAGGTCTTGTAATTGTGTTTGACTATTTATTACCTGCGTGTATGAGTATAGTTCATTTTTTGGTGATAGAGTGTTGAGGGCCACTGTGAATGTATTGTTTAAATCTATGTCAACTTGTCGATTTCGTGTTAGTGCGTCTGCTACAATGTTGAGTTTACCCGGTTTATGTTGAACTGTAAATGAATACTCTTGTACTAGTAATGACCATCGATATATTCGATTATTTGCAAACCTATTTTTCATTAACCCATTAAATCCCAAGCATCGAAATATTCAAAAAAACGAACATTTTTGTTTGTAAATATTTATTTTGTTACACTTAAGAATACATTCCTCGTGTCAAAAAAAATTAAAAAAAATTAACGTATATAAAAAAAATACTGATGCGTAAACGAACCACTGGGAGGAACCATGAAATATTATTTTGAGGCACATAAGATATAACTAATAATTTTAACGAAAATATATCATAGAAAGTTTCAATCACATAAAATAACTAAGCGTAAATTATTTTCTACATAGAACTTTACTTAATAAAAAAAACATTATAATATTTCATGGTGCGTGAACGCACCACTGGTAACACCCAGGTTTCATTTTTGGTGATACTGTACAAAGCATGAAGTATGTAAATGTACATTACATTTATTACAAATGTAAATTGTGTGGCTATGGCAAATTCTACACCTCCTTCGTGCTTTATTGGCATGAGAAATCATGAGGTGACAAATCATTATGTATTATCATAACGCAGTTCATCTATAGCAGGAGCAAGATTCCTTTCAATTATTGTTTTATCAGTTTTTTAAAAGTCGCAAGGCTACGTAAGATTTAAAATCTACCTGGGAATTTTTTTTCATTGACATTATAAATTGTCCATGCTTTGACGACTAAGCTATCCAATGAATTACAAAATAAAGGCCACCACCATTTTTTCCCAAATACTTGGCATCTATAATTAGCAATTCCGTTGTCGTGTAAATCTACCCCACCCATATATTTATTGTATTGGGCAATTACATAAGGTTGGGGTATCTGTACATCTCTTCGTTCTTTTCTATTATAGCGTTTAACATTTTGAACAGGAGCTACACTATAAACATTACTTGCCACCGTTACAACCGAATTATCGTGCCAACGGACAATAGAAACTTTTGATTCAGAATCATATGCTGAAATGTGGGACTCGTGGTCTTTTTTACCAAATGATTTACAATTTTCGGATGGACACTTATTTGTCCTATTTTCGCGGATAGTACCGGTGGCAAAATAACCATTATTTTTTAAATGTCGAAAAGAATTTGGTGATTCACTGGCTTATCCACAACAGAAAGTAGACTCATGACAACGTCACCGCTAAGACCAAGGCTAGAATTAGTTGTATCTATAAAATATAAAAATACGTAAATACGAGTAATACGAAATTCATCATTATTCTCCAAATCCGTAACGATCTCCTCCAGAGCTTCTTCTAATTTCCTTTGAGTCAAATACCTCGAAAACGGCATATTTTACTGATTTCAATTAAATATCACGTGTACTGCACAAGAAACAAACAAATACTAAACAACACACTAATCGGCGACTGTTTACACTACATAGGCTGACTTGTCGAGGCTGGCAATAGCTTGGTTTTATTTCATAGATAAAACCAGTGGTCCGTTCACGCACCAGTAATTATTTAATAAAAATAAACCATAATCTATATTATATTTTAAATGTATTTTTTCTACCATGTAATCTACATATTATAGACCTACCAAAAATGACAATACTTTCCAAAAATAAAATATTTTACTGTTTTAGATTCACCTCAACCTTTGACACAAAATTATGCAGCGTTTTTCTTGATTTTTGAGGTGTCATAAAATTTTTATTTTAAAATAAAAATCAACAGTTCGTACGGTACTAAGTTCTCTAATACTGATAATAATAAAATTTATAAATGGATATGCAAAAATATTTACTGAATTTAACAAAAAAAATCATAAAATATGTGGTGCGTTAACGCACCATTGGGACAAAATGAGTTAAATAGCACAGTGCAGAATTGATCTGTTTCAATTATAAAATGATTTGCTACTAAATAATAGGACCACTTAGATAGTGCAAAAATAATGGCACACATTTCCTTTTCACTTATAGAGTAACGTCTCTCATAAGGCTTTAATACTCTAGAAATAAAACTTATTGGAGTTTCTACTTCCCCTTGCCATTGAGTAAGTTCCGCTGCTATTATTGTGTCTGACGCATCAGTCCTGACAGTAAAAGGTTTGAAAAATCGGGACTATGTAAAAGTAAGTTGTCATGAAAATTTTCTTGATATTTTGAAACGCTTCCTCTCTAGAAGTATCCCATACCCATTTAGTATTTTTTCTTAATAATTCAATCAACGGTTCCTCTAATTCAGAAAGCCTTGGAACAAACTTTTTTGTAATAATTTAAAATCCCTAATAACACTGGTCTGCAACGAAATCCTCCTTTAAAAAATTATGCTATAAGTATGAATATTTTAATGCTCTGAATCTCTTCCCGTTGGCCGATTTTTCTATCACGTCTAGATTTTTTAAATGAATTTTTTTAAATTTCATAAATTTTGTTCTTTTTTAAATTTTTTTTTGTCAACATCAAGAACAGTATACATACTTACAAAATAAGTTTTAGCGAGTTGTAAGAGAAAAAAAGTAAAGTCACAGCGAATACTGCGCATGCGCATATCTACTACCATAAAAATCACTGTCAATACTTTCTTTCTTTCTCTTACAACTCGCTAAAACTTATTTTGTATGTATGTATACTGTTCTTGATGTTGACAAAAAAAAATTTAAAAAAAAACAAAATTTATGAAATTTAAAAAAAAATTCATATAAAAAATCTAGACGTGATAGAAAAAATCGGCCAACGGGAATGGATTCAGAGCATTAAAATCTTACATACTTATAGCATAATTTTTTAAAGGAGGATTTCGTTG